>JABFEA020000103.1:154661-173653 GCA_019775915.2 Cyphomyrus plagiostoma | reverse complement strand
CTGTGCTTGCTGCCTCGAGGGTGTCCCTGTGCTTGCTGCCTCGAGGGTGTCCCTGTGCTTGCTGCCTCGAGGGTGTCCCTGTGCTTGCTGCCTCGAGGGTGTCAGTGTGTCGCCCTCTGACACTCTCTCTCCTCACCTGGGCAGGTGCGGCGGCCTTCCAGGCTATGCAGTATCTCCCTCACCAGCCGCAGGCCTACGCCATGCATGGCCACTTCCCCTCACAGCCGGGTACGTCTGTCTGTCTGTACGTGCGTCTGTGTGTGCGTGCGTCTCACAACTGAAGAACAGAAGAATTTGCTGGACAGACTTAGCTGTCTTTCTCTCATGCCTGCTTCCTGTTGCTGTGAACAGGACCAAGCCTTTGGGGGCAGCTGGCTCCCCCCCCCCGACACGGTGCCCCTCTCTCACCCTCCTATCTTCACAGGCTTCATCCCCAGTGCCACTATTCCCCTGCAGAAGCAGCTGGAACATGCCAACCAGCAGTCTGGCTTCACCGACGCGGTCAGGACATTCTCTCTGTCTCTCTCTCCCTCCCTGTGTCACTCTCTAACCTTCCTGGTTGTGTCAGTTGTGGGTCCCCAGTGCCAGGTATTGGTGACTTTGCTGTGTGTGTGTGTGTGTGTGTGTGTCACAGAGTACCTTGCGGCCCCTGCACCCACAAGCCCTCCACCCCAGCACTGCAAGCCTGATGCCCGGTGGCTCCATCGCGGTACAGATCCCCCCAGCGAAGGTCAGCCGGCAGTCTGACGCACACACACTCATCCTGACTCACACCGCGCTCGCTGACACGTCCCCTTCTCCTCCGCCGTGTCCCGTGACAGTCCAGCCTGCCTTACGCCCCCCCCCCACGCCCAGCCTCCCCCGGGGGTTTCAGTCACGGGACACCCCCCCAGCAAACGCACTCGGTGAGTCCGCCTCGCTCCGAAGCGGGTTTGCTGCCACTTTCCGTTCCACTTCAACTGAAGGGAAATTGTATAAATCAGTAAAGTTTGTCATCATCCAACCTGTGAGTCACACTTGTTTACAAAAATAATGTTTAAATTCTGCAATTCTTACTTATTCTGCTGGGGGGCACTAGAGTACTGAATTAATATCAGAATAGCAGGGCTAGAAAACACAGCAGCTTGCAAGGACGGCTGGTGACAGAGGGGATTAATGGATGCCAGTGTCACTGAAGAAGCAGTGGCGTGTATTTCAACACTCTCTGACTTGCAAGTGTGGGCGGCCTCAGGGTTACAGGGTGTGGCTCAGCAGGTCAGGGTGCAGTACCTGTCATCAGAAAGTCGCTGGTTCAAATCCCAGAGTGATCTCCCTGTTGGGTTATTGAGAGTGGCCCTTTACCTGAGTTGCTACAGGGACTGGCTGACTGCGCTGTTTGGTCCACAGTTGTATTTTGCTTTGGACACAAGTGGATATTAGATACATTTTGTAAATATGATGTAACCCTAAAGGTGTCAAAAATCTGTACACACCAAACCACCTACAACAGAGAGTGATAATGTCGCACCACGTGACCTGCTCACCTGACCATGTCGCACCACGTGACCTGCTCACCTGACCATGTCGCACCACGTGACCTGCTCACCTGAGCCAAACACAGTAAAAATAGTTTTTGAGGAGCCTGACCAGAGGGTGAAGGAATAGATGAGATCTCTCAGTGAGAGCTCAGCACATATGTGGTAGCTCCGTCAGGACAGCTGGATCCCAGGAGGCCACCTCATGAACCTGGCGTATTGGAGACAGTCGGGGCAGCCAGTCCCTGGGGCAGTTGAATGCTGACTGCGGGATTTGAACCAGAAACCTACTGAGTCCCAACCCAAAGAGCTGCCCCCCAAACAGTTTTTTTCCCTCAGTGCATAATTCCATATATGTAATTTTATAGTCTTTGCAGTTATTCTAAAGTGTAGAGAAGAGTACAGATAAACCTTTCTATGGAAAGGTGTTTCCAAACTTTTGAATGGCACTGTAGGTCAGCCCACTTGAGATTGGATTTGGCACAACATGGCTTATGCAAAGAAGTAAGTCTGACACTGCACAATGTAGGAATGGCACATCTTATATGGCAGGATTAGTCATGATGACCCTTCTAGTACTTCACTCTGCTTCCCTGTGATAGGCTACTTTCCAGGGTTCACCTCAGCCTGCACCTCGCCACGCCTACCTCTCCCACAGCCAATCGGCACAGAGGTTCTATCACCACAGCAAGTAATGAGTCGACCTATGAGGGAGAAGGCAGCCGAGCCGTCGTCCATCCACGGGGGGCGTGGCTGAATGGCCGATTGGCTGATTTTAAAGTGCCGCTTTCCATGTTTCCGCTTTAAGCAGTGATGAGGGCTGAGGAGGACAATGGACGGAGATCTGAGGTCAGATCCTTGCTCGGCTTTATTGTACGAGGTTCACGAGCTCCACGTTGGCTATGTGTAAATACTAATAGTACATATTGCTGTATTTTTAGGATTTTAAAGATGAGAACACTTTTAAGTTTTCTGAAAATTGGCAAGGATTTCTTAATGTTTGTGTGTGAATAGAAATCTATAGAGTGTATGACCTTCTTCCATGCAGTTACACAGAGTAACCGGTCAGAAGCTTTATCTGAAGTATAATCTACATTTTGTATTATGTGAATTCAGACTCCACTAGACTCCACTGGTAAAGTTTGTTTATTTTCAGTCTGAGATCAAACAGACGTGCATCCTACAAAAATAAAAGAATCGCGTAACAAAAGCAGGGTTGTAGTGTGTGCTTGGGGGGGGCAGGGGCATGTCATCACAGTGGGCTCTGCTCCGGGCTTCCCGAGGCTGCGGAAGCGGGGAGGTCCGCTCCCCTCCTCCTTCGCCCGTCCCCGCTCCTCCTCCCATCCCACCTCCTCCTCCGCCCGTCCCCTCTGCCTGCGCCACCAGTCTGTGAAGTTTTAGTACTTATTTAACACACGTGATTGTGATGCAAGTGGATTAAAGATGATTGTAGGGACATGAGATGTTTCACTTGTGTGGCAACAATACATAAGAGGAGCTCAAGTTACATTCTGATCCTTTATCGCCCAATCTTAGCGTCACCTTGCGATACTAGACGGGTTACGTCAATGTCCACTAATGGCATTTGGAGTTTATATTCTATTCAAATCTCTATATCTGCATCCGTAGGAGGAAGTGGTTGTAATGTCCTTTTATCTGTGGTCCTGTAGGACACGGCAGCAGCATAAACCCCAGCCAGTAGACCCCCTTTGCTGTCTGGACCACAAGAGAACCATGCAGCATGTCAAGGGTTAACATTTCCAGATTTCAGCACAACACAGCGGACGACTGATTCCTTGCGGTTTAGTTACCCATAATATTGACGTCACATAAATTTAAAAAAAAATTCTAGATTTGCAATGGAAAGGGTCAGATATGCTGATATCTGAACAGTTGATGCTCGTCCCCGATGTGGCAGAAGCAGCTTCCGGAAGGTGTGGCCAACTGTCTCCTGGCATTCTTAGGTGGCCGTTTCGGCGCCAGGTTGTCCTCAGGTTAAACGTAAACTAAACGGATCACCGTGGAAAGCTGAGCAAAGTTGTCAACTTTAAATGCAGCTGATATATGTGGGGCCACGCTGTCACGTCTCGAGCTGCTCCAAGCATGGTGAGCAAGCAAGCACACATAAAGCTTTATGATAGTTATAATCACACAATAAGTACGCAGTTAACCTGCTGTGAGACTGAAGCATTTAAGATCTTGTCTAAGACTGGAGACGCACCGTGATTTTTAATTATTTTTTTTGCTCTGCCTGACGGAGGTTAATGAGCACTGTCTGCGCCATCTAACGAAACGCGAGGGACAGCAGCGAACGGCCAATCGATAAGCTGCAATGCTGCAGTCATGCCAGGAACCTGCCAATCACGGCGTGGGGTGTGCTTCTGGGGGGCGGGCTTAGCAGTGGGCACGGTCATACATGTTCTGCGGTGTGAAATGGTACGCTGTGATCTGCGTTCCAATTTCCTTACTGAGGAATTCTCAAAACTTAATTTTCAGTGTATTGTTGCTGGTATTCATACAAAAAGGGTTTTTTTTTTCTTCTTAAAAACATTTCTGCTAAACAAAGACCAGACCAGGTGCATCTGACGTACAATGTATGGCTAAAATGCAGCTTGTCATTGTAAACTGATGGTAGTCCTTAAGTACTCCTACCCTTAATACTCACTGTGATTCTCACAATCCCTAAAACAGATATTAGATACACGAGACAGGGGCTACAGGATGATTTGGAAAGTAACACGGATTAACAATATTAAACAGGGAAAAGAGGCTGACAGAAGATGCAAAAGCCCTTAAAAGCAGCCAGGAAACCTTCCTGCAACCCTACAGGAAACGTCTGCCATCGCCAAGCTGGCACACTTTGAAAACATCATCCCCTTCATGCCCGTATTTGGTGAATTACATGAATAGATGCTCTACATTACGGTATATATGCATATATTTTCTGTTTACAGCTTCCAATTGTATTCTGAATATATTTCCTACGTTTTGTTTTTTTTTTTTGCCTAAAAGGTAGAAGGCAGAGTGAGAGAGTGAGGAGATGATGAAGAGGAGGACTCATTCCCTCTCTTCTCATCTGGTCCAGGCATCTTCACCACACCCTAAAGACAGTGGGGGGACAGTGGGTTAGGAGCGAGGGACGGATCAGGCTGGGCGACTTCACCGACCAGCCCGGCTACACAGGGCCCAGCCCTTGGTCACGTGGGCTTTTACGGTTTTTTCCATCATAAATACAAACCTGCAAAGGACACATGGAAAGCACAGACCATCCTCCACCCCAATGTGGGTGGTTTGTAAATATTTACTGTTCCTAAACCCAATGATCCATTAGCATGAGCGAAGCCGGGCGGTTCGGGTCCAGCAACTTCAAATCCAGACCAAGATTTTGTTTCTACCAACCAGTTGAGTATTCCATGACAGACTCTTTATGCTCAACTGATTGGTTGAAAGTAATTCATGGTCTAGATTTTTACTTCCTGGATCTGAAACTGCCACCACCGCACTTAGACACTGAATTTCCCTGAAGCCGCGGCGGAGGCGTGTAAAACAGAGATCAGAGGAGGCCGGCCGCTGCCTCACCTCTACTTCAGCACGGACTTGACGGCCACGGCGCACTCCTCATTCATGGCGGAAAGGACGCTGATCTGCCAGGGGTGTAAGGAGAGGCCGGTGAGGTTCGGGGAGAGGAGGAGAGGGGGAGCAGGAGCTAAGGGCCCTGTGGCGACTGGACTGACCAGGATCTCCTCGCCGGCATCAAACTTGGCCTCGATTTCCTTGCCCAGGTCTCCTTCGGGCATCTTCAGGTCCTCCCGCACCTCGCCATTGTCCTGGAGCAGAGAGAGGTAGCCGTCCTGGATGCCGATCAGCTGTGGGTGAGAGCGGGACAGCAAACAGTCAGATGGAAGGAGGAAGAAACCACACCGTTCCCATCATATCCCAGAACGCACCTGGTACTCCATCCTCTTGATGTTGGGCACATCCATGTTGTGTGTAGAGGGACAGATGTCCTCATACTTCTTGCCTGAGAAGATGTCAATTCCGACCATGTGGACCTGTCCAGAGAAACCACACGCTGAAGATGCAGGAGATCACGGACGATTTCCGACGCAACAACATGGGGATCTGGCCCTGGCCAGCCCACCTTGGCATGACCGTGCTTGCCCGTCTTGGAGGTGGACATCTCCACGATCTTGCATGGCCGCCCCTTCAGCAGGACATAGCCGTTCTTGCGCAAGGCGGAGCACTGCATGGGGAAGGTGGTGGACGCCCCTGCATCGCCCGTCTGGAAGTCCAGATCAGCGTCGGCCATATCGACGCTGGGAAACGGCACAGGGAAGAGTCAACGCGTGAATGCTGAGGACCGGGGCCGAGGACCACAACGGAACCACGAATCACTGCAGCTCCCAAGCCTTCAATTACGCGTTCATCTGCCAGACTGTGGGGTTAAAACAAAACCCTCATTTTCATCACGAGAACCTAGAATTTAAAATAACAAAACAGCACAGAGCACGAGTACAGTATCCGTTGGTCACTATGTGCTGTTATTCACAAGAACTCGTGCACAATGCAGATGGGAGGCAGGCTAACTGTGGCAGGGCACAGGAGCACCACACGGGGGCGCTCCGTCATCACAGTGCCAGATTCACAACGGGCCCTGGGCAAGAGTTAGCGTGTCACTGCAAGTTCTCACAATACTAAAGCCCTGTGATCTCGTGGGTAGGACGGAAATCAAATAAGCAGGGAAATGCAAGTTAGAGAAAGGCGTGTAAAAGCGGGTGGGACGGACCATGAAGATACGAATCAAAATATTAATAAAATTAGAAAAATAGAACGAGAAAATATAATATATACACAATTACATACATTACAAACTAGAATTATTAAAAGTATTAAAAGTAAAGCTGTTAAGAGGATAACTGAACATTGTGCAAAACGACGGCTGATCTTAGCGCCCGCGGCGTTAGTTACAGTTAACCGGTTATTCGGCTTACTCACGTGTCTTAACTACCTTAACCCTTGTAAACCCCACTAATACACGGCTGATCATGTGCCAGAAACACCGGGCACATATAAAGCGGGCTTCACCATGGCGTGTTGAGGAGATCCAACAGTTCGTAATAATTTTAAGCCATGGCCGGTCCCGGGCCATCTGCGGAAATGATGGGAAAACACGCGCAGGATGCCCCCTGATGATACCGAAGCGACCCGCTCGTATCCACAAGCGCATCTTGTGGGAGGAGACAGCAGCTTATTTACCGGACATCCCCCCCCCCCCCCGCCGCACCTCCCCTTAAACCGGACCTGGACCGAGGCCCGCCGGCGTGGCCGGATAACGCTAATGCGGGACATACATTAAAGTGTGCCTGCAAAGTAGAACTTCCATTATATGCATACGTATGCAATGATTCTACAGCAGTTAATTGCTTTTTGCATGAGTGTGAACGACTGGCTGGGGATAGGCAGGCTGGGATTTATAACTACGACCAGTAGGATTCAGGGCCGCTCGGCCTCACAGGGAGACTAACACCCGTAAATGCGTAATCTGCTGTAAGATCCACCAAACGAAAAGCGCCTACTTTACAAATTAATGCACATCTGTACCTTCATTTTTTTTTACCGGTCAATGCAATGCAATGCAATGATATAACATGACAGTAAAAGTATCCAAGCGTGGCTGGGGCTCACGATCGGCTGCGTTTCCCGTGGTTGTAATAAAACACTCACCTCGGCCACTCTCCTTCTCTCAGTTAAACGCGTCTCCGGCCGGTCAGCCCCGCTTCGCACGACTACAAATCCAGCTTCCTCCTCTTTGCCCCCGCACACCCGGCCGTCCCTCCTCGCCTCACTGCGTCGATCCAACAGAGCCTCCTGCCTTTCTTCTCCCGTCGCTTTTCCGGCGGCGTTGCGCGTTATTTAGCGGCGCGCTGGTGCCGCGCATCCGAGCGCCGAGGCGCGCACTCCACCTGGCCCTTACAGTCGAGGAGCCCAGAAATCCGCACCGGCCCCAGGTTTAGGACCACCAACTCGTCGCTCTTTCTTTAGCTTCCCTAACATTAAGCGCCCACAGATCCCGAGAGGAAGGATTTTTCCCCCCACTGTAACACTTTCCCTAACTGCGCAGCCGCGTTCACCCTTCCATCCTGACACTCATTGGATGGTGGGAGCGCGCCTGGGATACCGGGCACGAGCTTTTGCACCGCTTTCACTCCTTCATTATATGCCTAATTCCCAGTCACCATCTGTATTAGAAAGGTGTTTTTGCTCTCCCAGCGGGGAGTGCTCTTCCGGGGGATTTTGCCCATTGTGGCTTGATCTGGTCGGTGCGGGACCGGCGCGTTCGCGGAGGGGGACCATTCCATTCATTCGGCACCGGCCCACGCCGAGCGCTTACAAAACGGGGGATTTTTCACTCGCGGTCCTGTGAAGTGAAGTCAGTGGTTTATTTAAAGCAACCGGACTCCCATAACCATAGCTTACATAAGGTCGCGTTTTCAGATGATCTGTTAACTTAAGCAATTTTATTTTACAAATAGGTGAATTTAGAAATGGTGAGTTTATGAAAGGTGTCAGTCCAATATTAAGGTGAAGAGAGCGAAATGTGAGGTAACATTTAAATATGAGGCCATTAGTGGAGCCTGCAGGCCGGTTAAATATAGTCCCATGAAACGGGACTCTAAATGCAATCTGATGGCCGGTGCACCATTAGCCAAAGAGGCACTCGGCCGTTTATATTGTGGCGCAGGCAGCACAGCCTGGCACTGCGATCTGGCAGCAGACCAGTGATGAGGTGAAATGTACGGCTGCAGCAGCAGGAATAGGCGCACTGAGCAACCGGCGGGGGACAGGGTGCAGACAGAGGTGGATCCGATGACCTTGATTTAAAGAAAGATTTTAACAAAAAATATCCGCATGCTATACTGACAGATTTAATATCACTCTGTGGGGATGAATTATTCTTTTCCTAGTTTTATGAATCGAAACATTTTATTATTACATAGTAGATACACATTTATTTGATAGCCTTATTTATTGATTTGTCTGAAAGTATTATTCCGAATAAGAAGTGTCTGAAATGACCGAATATCAATGAAATTTTACAGACACCCACCCTTAAATAAGGGCTACAACCAGTATAGAGTATCATCAGTATGTTTGTATAATTGCACATAACAGACAAATCAACACGTTAATGACGGTGATTTATAACAAAACAATAGTGCAAAAAAAAAATCACCAGGCAAGTGGCAGATCAGCCGCCAGCAACCAGACTGGCTTCTGGACCGTCCCGTGGTACGTGACTAGAGGTGCCTGAGAGGAAATACGATTCCAGCTAATCTTTACAAACACACCCACTCTGGAGAGTGTCGTGTTTTTTTTTCGGAAAGCGGCAACGTTATGGAAGTATGGAACAGCAAATATGATGACGGGCATCGTCTGCCTTTCACGTGGAGTGACTCGAGGACCCGCTGTCTGGACGGCGCGCCGGTTCGCGTTGGAGAGCCCCGCACAAAAACCTGCATACACACCGGCCCTTTGTGGATAAAACTGGCCACCCCTGCTGTGGAGCATTCCGTCGTTGTCACTTGCATGTCTGTGGCACAATCGCGTCCTCCGTCATGGAACCAGGTGAAGCATCCTGGTGTTTAACACTCACAAGTAGCCCCTTGGTTGCCCTCTGAAAACACCGGGGGAACGTTGCCGATTGGATGAGACGGTTTGTGAGTACTGTGCAGCGCCTGTTTCGTCAGGATTGAGCAATTCTGTGGAAAATACCTATTTTTCCTCACAGGGAGATTGAGCTGACTACTGGGGGGGAGAAACCATAAATGATTCAGATCAAGATCTGTGTGGTAATTAGCATGAGGAGTTGAATCAGGTGAGTTAAATGAGGGGAAACCCAAAAATGTGCAGGACTCCGGCCCCCCCGGATTGGATTTGCCCCCCCTGTGCTACAATATGAAATAAGTCTCTTTGGAACAGGAGGGAATGTGTGTCAGAGTAATGTAACTGGCCAGCTCAGTGATTCTTATTTTCATGTGCTAGGTCATATTATTTCTGAGAATGAAGTGATTAAAGAAATATTAAACATGTGGCACTAAATTAAAACAATATGAGGCTTCAAAAGAGTGAAGAATATCTTATAATTTTTACTAATCTCTCATCCCTCTCTCTCTCCCCCCCTCCCCATCAGTTACCTATTTGGTTCATGTAGAAGGAAATTGAAACTCTGTGGTCTATCAGGAGTGGATGCTATTGGTGGATTGTGAGCAGAAACTCTCTCCAAACGCGGGTGGCACCATGTGCTGGCAGCTACAGACTGGGGCTGCTTTCCCGCCCAGGGCTGCTTTCCCGCTCAGGGAAGTTCCTCAAATTTTCCCTTTGGCGCCCTTTTGTTTGTCAGCCTAGTTCCGCATGCGGCGAAGAGGGAGCATGTCAAGGCTGAGTCCCGCTTTTCAGAAACACAGGCAGTTTCCTTCACCATGTCATAGTGAGAATGTGTCAGCCACTTCAGAAGTGCGCTACCCTCTCATCTGTGCCAACACTTTCAGTCTAACTGCCGCATCTTCTGTCATGACTTTAAAGCTACGTGGAGGGGGGGGGTCCGAGGTGAGGGATAGAAGCATGTCCAAATAGCCTGATCAGTTATGCTGCTTCACATCAGCTAGGGGGTGGGGAAGTAACTGCAGTCATGTGACACAGAGAGAGCGAGAGCTCAGGGTGACGAAATGTAGAAAATGAGAATGATTGAGGTTATGTGGGACATGCACACTCAAGACTGGAGGGAAAATTGGCAGAATTAGTGCAAAATGAAACGCAGAGATAACAAGGGACTGACCACAAGTCGCCAACCGAGAGTGTCTGACGATCTATCAGTCGGTGGTAGGACACCGGACGGAAGCTAAGTCAGCCAGTAAAGGGCGAGGGAGAGGAGGAGAGAGAGAGAGAGAGAGAGAGAGAGAGAGAGTGGGAGGACGCAGCAGCCTGAGCCCGCTGAATAAAACTTATCTGCCACTTCCGTGACACTGAGGTACGTACTTTTAAATAAATTAAGAGACAAGAAAAAAATAATAAGTAGACTGAGGAAAGACAGGAAAAGGACGGACCGAGGATGTGAAGATCTCCTCATGGCGGATGTGGAGAGTTTGCAGCTGACCCTAACGGCCAGCCTAAATGAATCACTGAATCGGCATCTGAATGTGAGATGGAGGACCGCTCCGCTTGCTGGTATCAGTGGTTTGTTAGTTTGTTTATTTCGTGTTACCTCGCTTTTCATGAATTAACACTCCTTTTAAGTTTTACTGGTGTGTAAACAACCGTTGTTTCATTCAGTCTACATGTACGGCCTCTTAGCTGTACTGTGACTTCAGTTTGTTTGATAGCTAATGCTACACAGATACCTCTGCTCTGTCCCCAGCCACAGCATACCTGGGGTCCGCAAAAATCGTCTGATATTCAAAATACCACTAATTCGTTTGCTTGTTTCTATTGGTCGGCGTTAGGTTTTGTCCTGACGTTTCTCCCTCTAATTTGGTAGCCCCTTAAACTGCTATGGTACAACCGCCCCTTCCGGTTTTGCTAAAGATATTGGGGGTAGTCGCTCCATTTTGACCACCTGAAATTCTGAACCATGGATTCGGATGTGGCGCCGTCCAGCTTGTTCGCGTCCGACCAGGCTTTCGAACCCTGTTGCAGAAATGTCTTTGGGGTTTGTAACATCATTGATGACAGGTGGGTGCCTCCATTTTAGAGACAGGGCTGTATTCCTATTCAGCTCGTCCTCTCCTACTACATGTGCATTTTGAAAGTTCGACATGAATAGATTTTCAAACGCATCCCCTTGAATTTTTACCGCGATTCCCCGGAAATTAAGACCAACTTTTCTTGTAATAGACTCATGTTTTGGCAAACAGACACGTGCTTAAGTTGTGGAAGTTCGGAACTGAAAATAATTCCTGGCGTTTTATTTTTCCTATTTGGTAGTTATTTTTATTGTGGAAAAATGGCTCAATTTAAAAATGATACATGGCTATTAGTTGGTGTGTGAGGCCTCGATAGCACTGGAGACAGTGCGCTCTGTCAGGATCGAGAGCCATTTTATACTTCAGCTTCTGAGTGAGAAGCACCTCAGCTGAAAATTTGCCATTACGTGTTTTCCTGTTCTAAGTGTAGGTGTAGAATCATTAATTTAATTATTATGTATTTTTTGAGACATGCCATTATTTTCTTGCACCTTAACAAAACATGACCTTAATCATCTTAGGTTAATTCACTTTTTTTTTTTTTCATCCCATTAATTTAATTTGTATTTCATAATAAAATGTTCAATATTGTCAAGAATTCAAGATGCATTTGAAAGCTCTTGCATCACGTAGCACTTCCACAATCTGGGGGTCTCTTTTCCCTTTATAGTTTAAGGTTTAATGGGCCGGAATGAAAATCGCGGTGTTTTATTTGTATTGTAGTTTGCTCCAAAATGATTGTGGATTTTTTTATGACAAGAAATACAGTGATACTTAGAATTTCTCAGCCCGGATATTGTGGCCTTTTCATTATATTCTCAGATACTTCCTTGGCATCCAATAATAACACATTATTTAAAATGTTATATACACATGTTGCCTGCATTTGAAAATCTTTGAGGTTTATCCTGAATGTCAATCTAAAGAAATCTAGGTCATTGTGTGTCTGACCCCTGTGTATTATAAGAGAGAATCTTGCACGTGTATCCCGCCATTTTTGTGGCTGCGTGATCTCGTATACTGGGGCTTTATTTTTCTAATGTAATACACACACCATGATGATCATGCCGTTTAGTTTAGCTGTGTTTTTCGGCTCAGTAAAGGAGTTTAGCATTAAAAAAGTGTATTTCTAAATTGCTATACAGTTGGCTTTGCAGCGCTTCTCCCTACCTGAGGCTGGCAAAGGGACACAGACTGAGATAAACCAGCAAAAAGGAAGAAATTATTATTGGAGAAACTTCTTAAATATCCCTCACACCTCCATGGGTGCCCAAAGTCCCGTATGTTGTTATAATGTGTAAAACATTCAATTTATGATCATTTCTGCTAAAGAAGTCACTATAATTTATAGTGATAATTATCTGCGTATATTATAAGTGGTAATTGGTATGGTAATTGCATTATGGTAATGATTCACTCTCATTTCCAGGATTGCCAATTGTAACGAATCTGGCGTGACTTTTAAGGCTAACGCTCAAGCAAGAAATCTTACGGCAAAACTATAGTATTCCTCATAAACTTAAAATTAGCAATATCAGTGTTGTTGGGGCAGTTTGCAAACCCTATAGACTATTTATAAGGTAATGGAACTTCTACATACACGTAAATGGATGCGCAGTGAGTTGTCTCGAATTGAAAATCTCACTACAGCCAGCCGACCAAAGTTGGCAAATCTGCATTTCCGAACATACTTTAACATTAAACTACGCCTATGTTCCCTCTGCCAGAGTCACCTTTCAGCTGCTCCTGTGCATCCCGGTCTGTTTGGGGCAGGTCTTTGGAACCGGTTACATTTCAAAAGGCTCGTAACAACTTCACTGTTTGCAAAACAGATTACGCGTGTAAGAGCAGCGGCTTCTTATTGGCAAATTTTGCCCTGTTTATATTAACGAGCATTGGTTTTGCATTGAACTGGGAGGGATATGCTGAGAACAATTCTAAGATTAGTAGATAATGTAGGTTTTTATGTGATTTGCGGGGTTCTGTGGTTTGCGGCAGTTTATACGGTAGTCTGATTTAATGAGGGTTCTTGCATGATTATAGATCGGTTGAGTAGTTGCAGTCTCTAGGTGTTATACGGTAATAACTTGTGAAAAACCGTGTTGTGTATAGTAACATGTTATTTAATTTAGAGTGAAGCTGCAATGTATCTAGCGTAGTTTCATAAACTTATGCTAAGTTTCCTATGTATTTCTCATTGAATTTCTACATCTGATATTTAAAATAAGTTTGTAAATGTAATTACAACACCTATGGCTCAGTTTACTTAACATGACCCGGGCCTTTGGCCTCTCCGCGCAGCTGTCCACAATAAACTATAGTTCTTTTGTCACCGTAATATCCATTTCGTTGTTTTATGTAGCCTTATGAACGACTAATAAAATACGAGTAACGGATATTGCCATCTCTATATAAGTGAACAACAATTAAAGTCATATTTATAACTGATGTGTGCATCCCGCTGATATTGTGTCACATAATATTGAGTTTTTACACTGAACGAGGAGTTAGATATTTTAATTTGGAAAGAAGTTACGTAATAATAATACTGCCAGAATATCGATGAAAGCCTTACATTCGTTGTACTATGAATTTCGCATCATAACTGTAGTTTCAAATGGAATAACAGTCAATATGGAAGTAGTAAATTGTGGTTAGACCTGGGAAACGTTTCATGTAGCTGCGACGCGTGCAAAAATAAATTAAATGAAATACTATATACGACAGAATAAAATACCTGCTTGCGTGGTAACTCCATTTCCTAATTCATACATGTTATATAGGCCTAAGCAATATATTTATTTCTCATTGCAGTTTAAAGCGACTGTTTGAAGCACATCAAAGATATGACAATTATTTAATACTATATAAAAGTTATATAAAAATTTTATTTTTATGCTATTCGAGGATAATCTGTGAATGGAGTCGTATTAACATAAGGAACAGTTGCAATGGCATCCTTAAAGTATGCCATTAACAAAATAAACAGCGCTGATACTTATGTGGAGTTTTCCAATGTGTTATTCTGGTTTCGGAATCTGGTAATGCGTTTTATACCCTCGATTATCTGTAACGAATTAATCACTTGTGTGTGACAAGTGGTACGTGAAGATTAACGGGGATTTTTCTTTTGGGCGCAGGTTTCCTTGGTTTTATTTCTGCATCATATTTACTGTCCGACATCTTCGAAACCAGTGCTTTCATTCACTAGTGAAGTTAGATGCTGCAGTTAACCTCCTCACCACTGTGGGCGCTTTGTTGTTAACTGCCCGCTATCGTTTGCCGCGCGCGGTATTGAACGTATTTTTCAGGATTTACGACTAAGCGGTTTTGTCGTGCGCGCGTTCTCTAGAACGTACGGCAGGCGCGTTTTGAATTCGAAATCAAATTATTTGATTGGTTTGGCATCTGATTGGAAGCCGCATGTATCCATGTGATCTATTTGCATAACCACGCCCATATTTCCGGTTTGTTTTCGGGGAATCCCCGAAGCATGGTTGGTTTTTCATTGAAAAGGAAAAAAAAAAATATCAATTCACTTACAGACCTAAAACCACCGTCTTTGGCCCGCCCTCCAGCGAGTGGGGTAGACGCATAAGTGGGCTAGTTGCAGAATTGGTAAGATCTGCTAAATTATTATTTGTACATGAAAATTGATGACCGTGGTTCTTTTTTTCTTCATCTGGGCCTTTAGAGACGGGACATAATATCGGCAAATGGGTGTTTAATATAACATACAAGTGTTCACATATAACACACAAAGTAGTTCCTATACGAATGCAGTTCATTTGTTGATTCGTGTTCTGACTGGTTGTACTGAGTCAGTCACTTGGCCTATACGGAAGAGACAGACAGACGTTGTTCCCACGTACAGCTAGCCGCTCCATTGTTGGCCCGGCGGTGCCAGAGTTGTGCTTGCGGTCTTTCGGCTGATCCTCCGAGCGTTTTCTCTCCGCTTTTGCGATTCTCTAGAAGCGGGGGTTTCATCAGGTGCGGGGGTTTCATCAGCTTCGGCGAGGCTGTATTGGTAAGGGAAAAAAATGGCAAGAGCGTTTTACTTTCGTTTTGGCATAGTTACAGCCACTTTAATTGGTTGGTTACAACATTGCAGTTTATACATGTTGTCCACCAACCATTGATTATAGTTTTTAATAATCTTAATTTATAAATCTAAATTTTTAGAGAAAAGGTATGCAGGCCATTGCTGTGTGCGGGCTGAATGTAAATTCAACTTGTTTTTGTAGTCTGGTTCACGCGCTAGGTGTGTTGTGTCAATTTTTCTTTAAATAAACAGTAGACCATGTTTAAAACTTACTTTCGTTTCACAGCTTTTTCGTAAATAATAACGCCAAGTGATTCTTTTGTTGTTGAGGGGAACGGGGGAGGGGGGTAGGGATTTCACGTTATGACTTGTTTGCAGTTTGAGGTTACTCACGGGATGACGGGATGTGGCTGCACCACCTTATTAGATTGTCTTTTAAGTTATTAATGAAATTCGCGAATGTCATTTGAAAAACAATGCCAGTAACATGTGGCATGCACGTGAACACGTTTATTGTAAGCCAATGTGCCGTTTGCAGTCATGCAAAATGTGGTGGTCTTGTATTAGAGCTAACATCTGTATTGGTGATTCCTCCTCCCCCCAGATTTGCTTTGCCCCTGTGCCCTTTGTGCTTCTGCAAGCAAATGAGCGCTGCAGACAGGGAAGCGGGAGATAACATGGCCGAGCAGGACAACAACCTGCCCTTCAGTCAGACTTTCCAGGACCTGTGGAACCTCATGTAAGTGTCAGCATTCCCAAACACCTGCATCTGGTCTTACCCACTAGAAGACGCCACTGAGACACCGCCTGCAAGCCGTGCCAGTGTTTTGTTTGACCCGATATTATTAAGGGCGTGCATGTGCCTGTAGATGGGGTTCAGGGGTTTTATTTGTCACATGCAAGGTGTACAAGGCTAATATCTAAGGAGCAAATGTTACCGATGTTGTTTATTTGAATAGTGGACCTGATGATTATTTTGCATTCACGCGCTTAATGTTTACCAACATTTTAGGCCGGCGCCCAATGAGAGCGAGAATTGGGAAGACATTGGAAATGTGAGTCTGCTCCGCGCCAGTCCATGGGCCCCCACCTCGTCGCGAGGGCTATGCTTCCGGGTCACCTGGAAAAGCAGCTGCCATAATCTATAAAAGCTCCCTGTGCCTTATTCTAATTTTCAGAAGCCTGACATTGTGTCTGCGGTTTACACTGCTGGGTGCCCTAGTCCCCCTCAGCAGGCAGACACTGGGGTTGGCCCTGGGAGCATTTTGGAAACCGGAATGTGGGGGTGGATGGGGATCTAAAGCCTCCTGAAGAGCGTGGGTGGGAGGATACGATGTCCAGCAGGAAGCTCGGGCCGATAATGATCTTTCCACCCACAACTTTTTATTTGGAATCCTTAACAGGGTTGAGGTGGAAACAGCCCAATCGAATTAAGCTGGAGCACTTTCGCTAATGCTAACACATAATGGGGGACGCTGCCAGGCTTGGGTACTTGTTCAGCTACATGTGTATCTTGAAAAACAGTCCACCCTTACAATCTGAACGTGGAACCAGACCCATTTACTCTGTCGGGGGATCTAGGCCAGGTTTCTCTTCGTTTTGTGTTTATTTGTTATTTCTCTATGCCGACATGTAGCTGTTCGACGCTAGCATTTTTGAGGCTACACCGCCCCAGCCCTCGGTGTCGCCCCCTGAATGCGGAGCGCCCCCCTCCGCCACGGTCCCCACCACCACCGACTACCCCGGCAGCCTGGACTTCCAGTTGCGCTTCACGCAGTCCAGCACGACCAAGTCCGTCACCAGTACGGTGAGTTGCCATGGCGACGCATCATGCGCCTACCAGTACCACATTGTTATGTGATCTGTGCTGATCCCGTCCACGCTTTAATCTCCCGCGGCCGTAAGATCCCGCTCCATCCCTCTGTTCCGCACTACGGCTCCCGCTTCTCGCTCAGAGACAGGCAGATATTCTGGCCCTGAATGTGGAGAGTCAAACACGTGCTTGTAAACCAAAGCCAGGTCTTCAGCTGCTCTGATCTCTTTAAATACCTTTTAATCAGTTAAAAAAGTCTCTCTAAAGTTCATCCCAGTTATCTGTATATAATCCAACTAACGCAATTTTTATTTTAAATTTTTAGTGAAATTTAAGAGCAAATTTAAGCAGAATCTTTTTTTTTTTCCCCTTTTCCCATCTTTCTGTAAACTATCATAGAAAATTTAGTAATTAGCTTATTTGCAGGAAACAATTAGTTATTTTTGAATTTCAGTCTTTTTAAGCTATTTTCAGGAGAGGTTTAGCGAACACTCGCTGTGTCTCACCTGTGGTCTTTCGGGGGTCCATACCTTGTTGAAGCTGTACCTCTTGTTGATCCGGGACCCCTGTGGTGAACCTCGACCCCGCTTGGTTTCCTTTTGTTCCTGGATGGCTCGGTCGATCCTGGGGGGGGATGCTGCTTTGGTGGGGACCCAGAGACCATCCAGGGCTGGAGCGGCGTGCTGGAAAGGAGCTTCAAGGACCCGTAAGGGCGCCTTGGCGCCTCGTGTCACTGCTGGTGCGGACGAGCTCGCAGTGCCGGAGTGAGGAGACTGTCGGGCCTGTCTGCTGGCCCCCCCCCAGCATTTTGGTACGACCGGCTGGTGCTTATGGGTAACGGACATGATGAGGCATGTCCTCTGGCTGTCTCCGCTCTGCGTTTCTTCCTGGTTGGGAGGGGGCTAACGTGGCCCCGCCCACAGGTGACATGTCACATGCGCTTAGTTCTCATTTGCCAGTTAGAAATTCTGCTACGTTTGAGTGCAAGTTTAGTTTCTCCCAACCCCATGTAGAGTTGGTAATTAGTTGGTGGTTAGTTCTCACACAACGACATTGGAATCTGCATTATAAAGCCTCACACAGGCTGTCCCACACGTGGTTAAGTTGGAGTCATCCAGTGAGTGATGTCTAGGGGTTGGGTTAGAGTATTGGGCTTAGAGGGGGCTGACCGTTAAACTCTGCAGTGCTGCCAGTGACCGGTGTTTTATGCTGAGTGATTTCATATTTGTATAGGATACCTGTTTATGGGGGAGATGGGGGTGAAGTTCACCTGCCAAGGTAGAACTGAGCTGGGTCACTAGTAGCAGAATAGTTGTGAATTATCAAAGGTTGCTGATAAATTAAAAAGAAAGAAAGATTCAGCGTGACTCATGGCACTGCCCGGGCTGTGATTGGCCATGTGGCTTCTGGGGGACACAGACGGCTGAGGGTGGGGCCCCGTGGGGCCCAATGTGGCTCGAGCATGAAGCTGGTGGTGCCTGTTTGAGTGCCGTGCTGGCAGTCGGAGAAGGTGTTTGCCCGCTCACCCACGCTCCTGCCTGCGCCTAAACCAGCAGTCGGACAGGGCATGTTCAGACTTGCTCTTCAGTCTAGGGTGGGGGAGGGGACAGGGCACTCTGCTCACAGCCTAGGCTGTGGGGGGAGGAGTGGTGATGTAGGTGAGCTCTCTGGACGGGCCTGAGCTCTCTGGACGGGTCCGGCAACCGCTGAGGGGACTTCCACACTTGTGACTTTTGCCCTGAGAGCTACGTTTGCTTTCTCTTCTGGGACGAATCGCTGTGAGATCATTGCTCTGTAAGGCCAAGGGGTGGTGTGTGTGTGTGTGTGTGTGTGTGTGTGTGTGTGTGTGTGTGTGTGTGTGTGTGTGTGTGTGTGTGTGTGTG
>JABFEA020000103.1:139217-151366 GCA_019775915.2 Cyphomyrus plagiostoma | reverse complement strand
TTGTTTCTTATTTGTGGCCTTTGTTTTTTTCTTTGTAATTAATCATCAACAAGCAGCAAATAATTTTTTATTCTTGTTGCCTTTTTTTTTTTTTTTTTTTTTTTTAAAAAAAAAAAAAAAACTTGTAGCCTTTATTTTTTTTAATCACTTTTAAATGATACAAGCTAAATAAACTTTTTATACAAATTCCCACACGGGCTGGTCTGAATAACATACAGCACTGCTACGTCCCGCCTTCGCGGACGGACGGACACCCCGTTCCGCTTATGGTTTTTTAATACAAGATGTGGGTGGTTGCTGAGGGGGGGGGAGATGTTTTCACTTCGAACGTCTAGGTCAGCGGTGTTAAACTGGGCTCCGGCCCCCCAGGACTGCAGTTTGACACCCCTTGTCTAAGTAGATGGCAATCTCTGCATTTTTAATAAGGGGTCAGGGAATGAATTTTATTAGGATACTAGCATTTCAAGTTTACTGCACGACCTCGACACTAGGGGTTGTGGTCAAATGCCCTGCAGCCAGCTGGCTTCTCTATATTGCCCATTCTTTGTGCTGTTTGGGTTATTTCACCCCCTCCCCCCACACCATCATAAGCGGTTAGATTATGGATGGATAGATTATGCATAAAATCTATTGAATACAGGAGCATTCAGTGAACAAAAGTTGCATTAATTGTCGTTACGTTGACTACAGATCTCGAGGGCACATTTTCACGCTCATTTGCACAGGGAGCTTAACTAGGTGCAGATGAGCCTTTGGTGGCACGCAGGTTCAAAGTTTATCGTGGGGAATGTTATCGGGCGGATGGTCCGTGTGCCATGAAGACGTCAAAGATAAGATAAGAACCAGGAAGGGAAAGACCAGGCACATGGACGCTGGTCGCCGGCCCACTCGAACCCGGCTCCCGTCATTAGACTTCTGGGCTGGGACGTGGTCGCACCCTCAGTGACCTACTGCGTGGCATGAGGGTGGCTGGCAGAATTTTTTCCTCGATCGTTATTTGTCCTGCTGTCATGAACAGCTGTGCCTGCTTCCATGACGGCGCAGTCTCTCCTCCAGAAAGCTTGTTTTTCATCAAGTGTGTTATGTCTCTGTGCCCATGGTCAGAAGGTCGGCAGTTCGAGTCCCATGTCTGTGGGTAAGCTTCAGGGGCCTAGCATGTCGGCTCACTCTGCGCAGTGACCCCCCCCCCAAACTATGGAGAGCAGGATGGGGTCGGCGAGGAGAAGCATTTCGATGCTCCTGTACTTATGCAAATGGAAGATTAACGTCATTTGACATTTTCATTGTGAATGATTGAGAATCGAGGTCGTGGTCCCTAAACAGGGATTAATGTGTCATGATCTGAGGTGAGAGCCCAGCTGGTCCCATAATCACACTTTCAGCCCACATGCTGTGTGCTTGGACTGCGGTCTGAGATGAAACAACAGTAAATGAGAAATTGCCGACAATCTAGCATATATCTACATTAACATGTGTGATCATACGCGGTTTAGGGGGGCAGGCTAGTCCTTTGTATTCTGTTGATATGTTTCTGTCGGCCATCGTTTCAGCTCGGCTTTGTTGGCGATCGCTCCGGGTGTGTTGGCGACAGAACCCTCCGCAGGCCCACACACCCACCCCCCCGGGACATTCAGGCACACAATGGCTCACTGTCGGTCCAGGGCATGCTGGGAAAAAGGCAGCGGCGATGCCGCTTTGCCGAGGTGATCACTTTTCGTGTGAATCCTTTGTTTGTTTTGGGGTGGGGGGTGAGCTCGGCCTATAAATCCCAGTTTCTGAGTTGAGTGACGCTGGTGGGGAGGGCAGTGCTCCACTAGGGGGCGCCAGTGGCTTTCGGGCAAGAGACTGTGATGAGGGTGCGGCCGTCCAGCGGGGCGAAGAGCGGGTAGAGGGTCTCGCGGAAGGTGTCGACGAAGGTGTAGATGTGTGACTTGGTGTCGGCATTGTAGAAGGAGATCTGGCCCTCCTCGTAGTCCAGGAAGACCCCAACGCGGCGTGGCGCCATGTCGGGCGGGAGAGGCGTCGCTGGCTCCGTGCAGGCGTAGAACTGCCGCGTGCTCTTCCACAGCGTCCAGAATCCAGCGGAGGGCGCCATGGGGAAGCGGCCATGGCGCTTGGATGAGCCCGAGGTCAGGCCCAGGCGCCAGTAGCCATTGTTGGCCAGGTCCACCTCCCAGTAATGGCGGCCATAGGAGAAGCCCCCCCAGCCGAGGACGCAGGGCCAGCCGTCGAAGCGCTGGGTGCTGAAGGGCAGCTCTGCCGCCGACAGACCCTCCTGTACCCGCTTACGGTCGTCCGACAGCTGGAGCCAGGGGTGGTTGGTCATGGGGTCCAGGGTAACCTCCTCTGCGGGGTGGAAGAGGCATCAGAGAAGGGAGTGATTGGCATGGGTGGAGCTTGGTTTTAGCCCCGCCTACATATGCAGCTAAAAAAACTTAGCAAAGCTATATAAAGGCATTCAGAGTGACCCCTTCCCTTGACCAGGAAAAGATGGACAGATGGACAAGCTGCTTTAGATGTTCTTAACAAAAGCAATTAAAAATCCCATGCCCCCCCCCCCTCATTTCAAAATGTTGCTAGACTCATAAACTGGTTAGGGAGGCAATGGCCAGTCTGATTTCTAAGGGAATGTCATCAAGGAGGAAGTTGCAGGGGGGACTCAGTCACTGACATTACCACCAGCTACCTGACGGGGGTCAGCGGAGGATTTAATTACCTGCCGCACTGCAGATCCAGTTCCAAACTGTAGGGGGCGTAGGGGAGAGATGGGGCAGTGAGTCAGTGTAACTCAATCCATAGCATCATTTGGGAACAAAGAGGAGGCGGCGGATTTACCTGAATTTGGGATGTAATTCTGTGTCCCTGTGAAAACATGCAGGATCAGGGCTCAGGTGGGTCTTACTTCCACAGCACGCCACACCTGGCCACTTGGCAGCCATCCCAGACCGTCCAAGGTCTGGGCAGATATGGGGGAAGCCCCCCTCCCCCCGACCCGGTCACGCACACAAAATGCCTGCATGTCCCTTGGAGGAGAGGGACGGAGATACTCACCAACCTTCCAGGTGCGCTGTTTGGTCAGGAGCCAGAGCTTGGGGATAGATGCCTGTGTGGGGTATGTGGGGAGGGGGGGGGGGGCAAGAGATACACCAACATGCAGAGTGAAGGCAGGAGCCCAGCTGAGGTCCAGTCAGGACACCGCAGTCCTCAATCGCTCAAATATCACTGGCAATATAAGCCGATGGCGGTTATTCAGATAAAAGTTACCGCTGAATAATCAAGGTAATAACTGAGGTCATTTCAGACCACATTTTAATGACCTTCCTTGTGTTTTGAAGAGGTGAACTCTGGATTTTTACTTTCTGGATCTGAAATGTCTGCCTCTGTTCTTTTGTGGCCTGGTTTATGATTTTGGAATCGAGAGGGCTCCCTTATTAGGGGTTAAATAAAGCTATCCCTTCAGCAGGGTTACACTATTTTCTATGAAATCGTTAATATGTATCGCACCATATCAAAATTCAGGAAATACATTTCGAGTGATCAGGTCCATGGCAGACGTTTCGACCCTGAGGAAGCCAATGCTGAGACGCCCATTAAACATTTAATATCCTTTCACCAAGCATCCAGACCTGAATCAAATTCTGCAAGTAAATTGCTACAATGTTTCTTTATTGCTACATGACTGTCATTGTTACGTGACATCATCACAACTGACGTTTACTTTTTTAACATCACGCGAACCGATAAAATAACCAATAAACGGCAAGTTGAACTTGTTTACTGAGGAATGTGATAATCCCGACCGTGGGAGGGTCCAAAAGCTCAGTCTTCCTTTTCGCTGATAAATCCTTGTGTATGTGTATACGTCTGTGTCTCCATGGATACAACCGCAGTGATGTAAATGGTGGGTGGGGGCCCCTTACCTTACTGTCCTCCTTAAGCAGGCACCAGGTGATGAACTCCAGGAAGGGAAGGACGTTCACCAGCCTCCTTTTCCTCACTTCCAGGTGACGGAGCAGCTTAGCCAGTTCCTCCTGCGGGATGCCGCAGTTCTGCAGGGACAGACACGTCACCCCCCCCGCCATGATAACCTGGAGCACTCCATACAGCAGAGAGCCACACCCACACATCCCAACGACCCCTGACCTCCGACACAGTCTGCAGCTCCTTTGCCCACCCCATGATCCTCTGCTGCAGGGGCTCCGCCTTCTCCTTGCTGGACTCCTGCTTCTCCTGCCCTTCATCCTCATCCTCCTCGGAGCACGTGGAGATCATCTGCGGGCGAGTAGAGGGTCATTGTCACGCTGGGGTACCTCATGGAACATTCTGAGAGACCTTCCGTAACTTCGCTTGCCTTGGCCCCTCCAGAACCCCCCAAGACGCACCCCCTGCACCACTCACCCTGTCCACCTGCGCCAGCTCCTTCGCCCAATGGAGGATGAGGCGCCTGCACTCCTCCAGGCTGTGCGTGGTGCCTGGGTCCACTTGCGCCGCCCTGCTGGTGCTCTCGGCCACTGCGCCACCCTGCTGGAACATGGCATTTGCATCCCGTGTGTTAAGCCACCCCGGCCTTCATGCCAATCCCTGGCCGGACCTACGTGACCTGAAGCATTGTTGTGAATAATATGATAAGTGGTATCAGCACGCGAGCTGCCCATTGACCTCAGCCTCAGCCTGTAGGTGTCTATAAATCCCAATTAACACCCATAAAATCTTCCTCTCCTTCCTTGGACTTTGTCCCCAGTCCACTGCCTGGAAGCTGCGGATGGGATCATCATTACTGTCACCTCAGCTCCTGCACAACAAAGTCTCTCTCATACTGTGGTGATGGGGATGGGCTGGTTGCACTTATTCATTAGTAAGTTAGGGGTTAAGATGAGGGCAAAGGGGGTGAAATTGAATTTAGAATGAAAAGGGGGGGGGGGTAGGAATATCTATACAGTAAAACTGGAGGGAAAGGTTAGGTTTAGGGACTGGATTAAAAAATTATTTCCAGTACAGTTTAGGCCAGAAGAGGACAAGAATAGAGTTAGTTAATTGAACGGTTAATTTTACAACACAGAAGAGAATCAGAATGAATAAAACTGCAATTCAATGAGTAAGAGGTTAAGAAATCTTAAATTTAGGACAGAGACAGGGGATGCGTGAATGAGGAGTGAAAGTTATTGCATAGATTTAGGGAAATCATTGGAGGAAATCTTCAGTTAGATTTAGGCTAAGAAGGGGGATAAAAGAGGTTCAGTTTAGGATGAAGAGGAGAGTAAGAGATCATGGTGCAACTGCACTCCAACCCGGCGAGAAGGTCTTCATCTGAGGAGGCCTGTATCTCTACGGCCTTCGTTTTACCTGGACACCTACACACTAATCAAACTAAAAATGATCTTGACTGGACCAGGTTCCTCCCTCAGTGCTTACAGAGTGGGAGAGCTGGAAACCCTCTACTGGTCCCAGTAGGATAGGTATGGAGAATGGTTCTCACATGTCCCCACTCTCCATCATGCACCTTGCTCCTGACCCACGCCAATCGGGATGGTCTACCTTGCACAGTTGGTCCACTTGTTCCTTCCACTGGTTGATGAACTTCACGCAGTCCTGAAGACTTCGCAGGTTCCTCAGTCCCTGGGGTGGTTTGGGAGGAGGAGGGGGGGTTATAGATGAGGTTCATATATGAGCACCACTCCCTTCAAACCAAGTTATCCTCCTTCCCATAAACCTTCCAGTCATCCACCCTTTTATTGATCCACCCATCTGGCCCCCTCTCCCTTGAAGTTTCCCTCACTGTTTTTTTTTTTTTTACACTTTCCTCCATCCACCGAGACCCTCAGCCCGCCTCTCACCACCCCCCGCTAACATACGTTTGCTCTGGAGGCGGGGTTGTTCTTGAAGGCGGTGGGCACCGAGCTGTGCGCCTGGGTGTCCTCTTCCGGCAGGGTCCAGCGTACAGCCCCGATCGAGGCGCTCTGGGGGATGTCGAACTCTAGGGAGCCAATCACAAAGCGGCGGAATGTGTGACTGATCACCGCGGCTCTAACTGCGATGGGGAGACTGAGCATGGCGGGGGGGGGCAGTGGCCCCCAGGTAACCGGGACCCCCCCTACACCACCATTCATCAGTATCTGGGGCCATTTCTTTGGCTCTGTGCATGAACCTGTGACCCCCGCCTCAAATGTAAAGGCTTCTTGTTCAGAGACTGGCATCTTTAGTGATACTTCAGCTCTGATAACGATCAATTTAAACATCAACTGGATGTACATTTTGAATTCCTACAGCCGGCTGCTATGTACAAAAGTGCTACGCTGCTGCATGGAGCCAAAGGTGGAGGGGTTGTACTCACTGACGTTCCTCTCCTTCCGAATCCCCTTCAGGCTGCTCAGCTCCATCTTCTACCTTTAAATAAAGTTTAGTGACTTATATGTGATCGGAATCTCATCAATCTCCGTCCATCTATCATCAAACGTCTAATTACAGTCAGTCACACAGGGGCCTGGAGTCTACCCCAGGTAGCCCATGGCTCAAGGCATGCCCTGTACTTATTGCCAGTCCAGAGCAGGAGACACACACACACACGCATATCCAGTTGTATGCTACAGGCGATTTTAGGGAAACCCTCTAACTGGTGCAACAGGAGCAAACTGGAACAAAATCTACGCTATAATCTGCATTGATTTGAGCACAACCAGAAATACGTAATAGCCTATATATACAAATTAGGTTATACTTAAGTTATCAAAAATATATATGGAACCGAACAATGTATTTTCAAAGTACTCAACCATTCGCAACATCAAAAAAGCATCACAGAATGATCCAATATATATCTTACAGATTTATCACATACGTGTGAATTCAAGTAACGACAAAGTATGTACAAATACCGTCATTTTTTTTTTAAATAGTACTTAATTTATATTAAAGAAATAAATACTGCTATTTATGTATATTTGAGAGTGACTGTATAGTCTCACCCTGTGCAAACGTGGGATGAAGGCGATTAAGGTCTGTCATGAAGATCTGCACCAAATGTACCAGCAGCTTCTCACTCTTGCCCATTTCAGGTCGCGCGTATCGCGGAGACCTTTGGACGAAGCGGCAGAGCTGCGTTTAATAGGGCCGCGCTGCTTGATGTTGATTTGCGCCCTGGCTGCATTCCTTCAGGCTGCAGATGGGCTTACAGTAACAACAGGCAATAAAAAGGCAACACCCTGCTTGTAGCTTGTACCTAACCCCGTATTTACAGAACCACACAAAGGAAAGACAACGTTCATGGCCATTTATCAGTGCTCAAGTTCATATTTGATCAGAAAAAACATGATTTCATATTACAATATTCGCAAACGCAAACCAGCTATAACAATAAAAAGAGCCAAGAATTTCGTTCCAGTTTTCCAAAAATTCACTAAGACACTTATGTGGAGCCCCGGGTCGGCCAGCCGACAGACTCAGCAGAATTCCCGCCGTAATGCTTAGCTACTGCGCCGGTCAGAAACAAAATAAGTTGGCAATTTTAAAATTGAGCTGGTCCGAACCTGAATCATTTCGCATCATTAAAATTTTACAGCAATTCTTCTGAATGTTAACCAATAACTTTTCTCACACGCACACACAGGTTTGTAATTATAACTACCCAGCCCTAACCATAAGTAACCAAACTAAACACAAGATTTTTAGTTTTTTGATTGCATTCACATATCAATATAGTCAAAATAACAGGCTTTTATTACATTGTAGGAGACATTTGATCTATTCACTGGAAGTCCCTCAAATGACGGACGTTAGGAAGAAACCAGGCAGGGCTGAAAAAGTCAAGACTTCTTGAACAGTTCAATATGCTATTCATGATTTATTTTCTTCTTGAAATGCAAATAATGCATTTATCGGGATAGTAATAGTTGAACTGTGGTGCCATTTATCAAAGTTCCCCCAGAACAGAGACAAAATGGGCTGGTTTCATGCATAAAACCCCCGGGCTGAACATTAGTCCGTCTCACACCATGGCTCACGAAGCTGCACTTTCCGAAACTTTTCCTCCTGAACTTTGTAAAATTTCACGGCTCAGTTATGTTAGTAATAAACAAGTACCTGAGTATATTGGTAGACATACTATTGTACTTGTACACCAGCATGAAGATCGTTCGAACGATTTTGCAGTATTCCAGGTCTACAACGGCGGCGTCTCTACATTAGGGGCTGCCAGCCCCCACCAGATGTCGCTGTTGAGCAGTGCCTGACATAATCAGCAATTCAGTCTATAATAATAATCAATCCTTTATGGTCCCCGTGAGGAAATTCTTTTTACGCCTCCCTCAACTTGGTCTTTGTAGATCAAGCTGCCCGCAAAGGGCAGCCACCTGTTGGGGCGCCCAGCGAGCTGGGGGTTAAGGGCCTTGCTCAAGGACCCGCAGACATGCTGAGGCTGGGTTTGAAACTGTGACCCCATGATTACAGCCACACTATATATCCACCCTATAAATATATAAGTTATGAAGAAAATAGATACATTCAGCTTTATTACTTGAGTAATAAACATTGTCAACCACATATGCATAAATGCCTGAGAAAATATTGCATATGATGATTATTTAAAAGCTAATCAATTCTACTGCATTATTGTCAGCTATAATCCGCCTCCCCTGCCCTTAACTGTGGAAGATATTCTGCTACAATACATCATTATGTGATGTTAACATTAAAAGTTCAAAAATAATAGCCAGGAACGGCTGATTGTTGCCAATATATTTGTTTAATGCTTGTTGTTGTACACAAATACACACTGAAATGAAGTCACAGCTGAAGCTGCTGGGCATGAAATGTCTCAATTTCACAAACAAAAGAGGGTGCTATAAAACAACTTCCAGTATTACGGTGGCTTCCAGGTAACAGTTTAATTGTATCCAGAGGTGACGTTTTAGTGATTTGTAGTTGCATTGCTTTATATTTGCTTTGGTTTGTTTTGCTTTGGTTTGTTTTGCTTTGGTTTGCTTTGGTTTGTTTTGGTTTGGTTTGCTTAATTCCACGTCTTGAAAAACTGCTTGAAGATGATGGTCTCTTTCCCTTGAGGAAGAATCTCAACCTGCAGCATGGGGCACAGACAAGGTGACAGGGTGAGCATTTGAAGACCGCGGGTAAATTAAAGACTCTTCAACCGTGATTAAATACACACGTTCACTGACACTCATTCAGTAAGTGTTGCTTGCTGGCTGCTACAAACAATCAACGTTGATGTAGTTTTTACTGCCTCATTAGAACCAGCTGAAATGTCCGATTTATCTTTAATGACATAAAATGTCAGCTCATTTTCAGAGGAACCCATTCATGCACTTTCCAAGCCCCTTATGCAGTACAGGAAGTGATGGACATCCCAGGCATCACAGGGTACGAGGCAGGCAGTGCTCTGCCCAAGACGCCAGTCCATGGCAGGATATACTCACAATAACACCACATAGAGACCATCTGCTTTACCCCCCCAAAGTCCCCACAACACAGAGAGAACATGCAAACCCCAAGCACACAAATGCACATCTGCGCTGCACAGTTGTTAGTAAGCTTGCCAGCCAAGTCCTTTTAACATGATGCAAGCTGTGTTGAGAAAAAGTCATAGTGCATTCTGGGATTGAAGACTATCCCAGAACTTTGTTAGGGTGGCCTTGAGCCAGAGGCTATGGAAGCTCATGTAAGCAGTCTAGACTTTACCACACAGCCCTGCCAGAGAGCGGTAAGAGGGGAATTTGTGCTATTTGTTTCACTGTGAGCCCCGTAACGCGATGCACGCTGATAGCACCGCTGTGAAAACAGGTGTAACTGTGGGCTACCTGGGTCTTCATTCTGGGATATTTCATCTGCTCAATGAAGTTGTCAGCCATTTTCAAAGCTTCCTTCTTCTCTGCCTCATTGGCTCCACTCCCTGTTAATCAACACACAAGCACACAATGGGCAAATCAGAATGCTGCCGCGTCAGATTAAGGATGAATCTCAATTTGCGGACTTGACCGTACTTGTGTTCTTGTGCACCTGTTATGTCATCTTCAATGGCTGAAGAACTGTTCAAATGCCAACACAAGGACTCCAGGGCGGTAAAAATCCCTGGATATTGGTCTAACCCTGCCCCAAATATCAAGGATACATCAATTGCAAAATCGCCGAGTGACAGAAATCCCATGATTCATTGCTCCCCAAGTTTATTCTTGGTAGGCAAGTTAGCAAGACCAGTCTTGCCAAGACCACAAGTGCGGTCTTTGCTTTCTTGCTATTGAGATTCACCCTAGCTCGATCATCACTGCTTCTCTGCATTTCATGTTTTAACATAACAGCATTCCTTCTTAAAGTAACATGCTGTTTAACCTTTTGAGGAAGAGGTTTGACAGAAGCCGATACGATCAACATGTCCAACTACATGAACCGGTAATTTTAGATTTTTGACCACTATATATCCACAAAGATGACCAACTGGAGATTGTCCATCTGCATTTCCTACTAACTGAGCTGTAGAGATACAACCAACCCCCTTCTACTACCCCTCCCCCAAGCCTCCCTCGTAACAGCAGTTAGCTCAGTATATCCCAGTGTTTAGTGATTCCCAATCCGGTCTTGACCGTGTTTTTGTCCCCCCCCCAGCTCCTGTAAAAACGTGGATTGGGAATCGTCAGTCTAACCCCACTCACCCTTCCAGACGAAGATCTTGCCATTGGCCCCGTTGTCCAGAATGAAGCAGTCATCACGCACCAGCAGGTTCTTATCGAAGGGGCTTTTCTCAGACACTTGGGTCATCTTCATGGACCCCGTGGCATCAGAGACCTGTGAGGACGGTCACAGCTACTCTCCGATACAATTCAGTAATGTCTCTACTAGAGGTCGACTGATCATTCGGGCAGAAAAAAAAAAAACTGCATTTTATGGCAGTCGACCTCTAGTCTTTAAATTGTCAATGATTCCGTTTGTGACTGAAAACATTACTCCAAAAACAGAAGGTAAACCTTATAGAGGGAGGCGACATTCGAGACGTCTGCTTGGGTGTCTTCCTCCGGCGTGCTCTCTTTCAGCTGTGCCATTGGGCCCAGCACCTGTCAATCACACGATGAGGCGGGACACTTTTGGTTAAGGCGGGACTATATACACAGCCGCACTAACCTGCACTAGGTGAGGTTTGTGATGACAGCTGGTCAAATGATGGGTCCCAGAAGCATGGAACTGAGAAGATCAGGATAGTTCGTCCTACCTTCAGCATCTCGGGTGGTTCCTCTCCCTCATTGACGTCGGTGATGCGGGCCTTGCCGTGCCTGTCGATGTCCCGGATCAGCGTAGCAATCTCCCGGACCTTCTGCTTCTCAAACAGATTGGCTTGGGAGCCAATCCATACTATGATGGTCTAGGTCATAAAGAAACAAGCACACACTCAGTCTGATCCGCATTCCCCTCTTCTGGTCATGCAGGGACCTTCAGTTTAATCTCGTTAGACTTCAGCCATCCTGTCAATTTGCTTAGAATAGCTGGTGATGTGTGCGACGGATTCATTTCATAGGGATATTCTCACATTGACAGTTGAATGAAGTATTGTGGGGAGTATCCATGGCAACCGGAGCACACAGTCAGCCCATGTACATGTTTGTAAGTACTTGGCAATTCTCCATAAAAGGGAGAACAATGAACACTCAAACAGAGGAGCTCTTACACAAGAGGCTCTTCAGGCCTCGGAAAACCAGTTTGCTAGAATGTGGCTTCTGAGACATGACCAGGCCCATCCTGGACCTCTGAGTGCCAGAGGAAGCGAGAGCATGTCAGCCAGCACATTCTCAATGTGCTTACTCAGCGCCCTGACGTCTGACCGTGATGCCGGCTGCGATTGGCGGGCCTGGTCCTCACCTCGCCTAGATCCAGGATGAAGCAGTCACCTCTGTTAAAACTCTCCCAGCTCATCTTCACCTCCTTGGCCCGGATGTTCTTCTTCCCCTTGATCTGGTACAGCCGTTGGACGGGGCCAGCACTGGGCGTGGCCTTACGGAACGCTGTCTCCACACCGCCCTCCTGTGGCCATTTGAGAGAGGTGCAGAAGTTTGAGCATCTTAGAGCTGTGGTTCAGGCTGTCGGCCTTAGGGGCGACATGCTGCTCCTGTTACAGCCGCTCAGTGCACGAGGACCTGGAAGCAAACGGGGGGGGG
>JABFEA020000103.1:120243-135096 GCA_019775915.2 Cyphomyrus plagiostoma | reverse complement strand
CCCCCCCCCCCCCCCCCCCCCCCCCCCCCCCCCCCCCCCCCCCCCCCCCCCCCCCCCCCCCCCCCCCCCACATCTTCATCTCATCACTTAGAGTGACATTCAGAAAACAGCAAAGGCTCATTGTCCACTGATGTCACAATGAAGAAAAGCCCCCCTTACCCAGAATTCCATCTGGATTCAGACACTTAACGATGCAAGTGATCTAATCTAATTAACTAAATCAATTTGGATAAAAGAGACTCAGATACCAATTATGCAAACAAGCACGGAGCCTCACTAATCAGGTTTAATGAGAGGTCACTTCTAGCTGATTTCGTTATTTTTTATTGACGTAGCAGACGATTATATCCAAAGCAATGCTTTCATTTTTTTTCCACTTTGCCAACAATGGGATTTGAACCAGCAGCCTACTGATCACAAACATAGTGTCACAAGCTGCTAAGACACACATCTTTAAGAATGTCACCAGCACAGCAAAAAGAAACTGTGAATGAACCACAAAAAGAGACAGACGTGCACACAGCCGTTAGTCACACCCTCCTCTCAGCTCCCGACACATTTCGGTTTCTCGTCGAGTCCCGCCTCGGTGTTTCACTCAGCTGCAGACGCAAAAGCGGGCACACGCCCTGCCCGGCGTAAGACATGCTCAGCGTGAAAGGGGCTCGTTCTCGTCCCTACAAGCACCAAGCACGAGTACTGATTCCCACACGGTGAGATCCTTCGCGGGATCATCGAGAGGAACCAGGTAGCGGAGAACGACCGCGGTTGCGGTTAACGATTGTACCGTATGAGGAGCGGAAAACTGAGAAAAGGAATAGAAAGTGAGGATAATGAGGAACACAGACTGCACATCGCGAGGTGTAGGCACATACCGTTTGCTACAATCCCTGCAAATTATTTCAGAAATTAACTTAATCACAGCCCGAGCTGTTTTCATGACAGGATGGCGTGTAGATGTATGTCGGCATCACATTCCCATCGCAAGCAGAGCGTTATAAGTCTGGTAACAAAGTTTCACAATCACTAATTGAGAGCATTATTAGTTTCACCCATCTCCTGCTTCCCTGGATGCTTTCCTGTTCCTTCTGTGAGGTATTAAGGTGTTCCCAGCTATCTCCTTACCGGTATACAGACAGTCCCAGCAGCAACAGAGTAGGGCCTTGTTCAAGGCCCCAGCAATGAAATCACTCTAGCGAGCCTGAGATTGGAATCCACCCTAACTTTCCAATCACAGACACAGCACGTCACCCCACTGAGTCACACGGCGCCGCTGCCAGGATCAGGCTAAGATCCACCCACCTCTGGACAGCGACCCTGTAAACAGTCAGCGACTCCACACTTGGCACTAGTACCTCCGCATACGAGGACCAATGGGGATGAGGCTTTGTCAGGCTGAATGGAAGCTGCTTTGCTGATTGGTGTTTGTAAAAACACTTTAAAAGTGATCATCTAAAGTCGACTGTGACACTCCTAGAGGGAGAAAGGGCAACGTCAGCGGTCGCTCTGCTGGTGCTGCTGACAGACACCCTGTGACGCTGCTGCAATCTTTCTGTATTTTGGAGAAAAGGCAAGGCAGAGGTAGGAGAGCCGGGCCTCGGCGCTCGGCGTGGGGCAGCAAAGACGCACACCCATGCCGATCCAGTGTTCCTCTAACCTCATGCACAGGAAGATCTCCAGAGAACGGAAAGGGAACCTGGAGCGTGAGGACAGCAGCAGAACATCTCCACGCAATGGCACTTAGAGTGGCTCTGCTAGGCTGCGTGGGGGTCATCTGGCTGCTGAGGTTGGGGGTGGAGGGGGCAGATGCTGGAGATGGACGCAAAGGAATGGTGAGTTACCCCGCATAGACTGAGCAAACCCGACTCCAGTCATACTCAGTTCAGTTCGATTTTCAACTAAAGCCAGGTTAAAGCCAGGTGGTGTCACTTCGCCTACCGTGCTCTCTCATGACACCGCTGCGTGACAGGGACACAGGTCAGGCGTTACAGTGTGCAGAAGGTCTTGGACTGGTCTGTGATTCACAGAGCATGATGAAATGGGCAGGAAACCATAAACCACAGCGGGTGCCAGCTTAAAGGGAGTTAAGTTCAGCTTGGTCGCGATACAGTGCAGCAATCATGTCATCCACCCGCTGACTGAGGTAACGCCATCGTTGGAGCAACATTTAGCTGCAAAGAGCCTCTCTCGTCAGGTCCCCCCTTGATTTTTGGACGATGCCAGTAGGAAGTCCAAATTGCCTCCGAAAGGAAGGGAAGGCGATGCCAAATCCTGCTAATATCACTAATGCTGTTGTGACACTATTTTTAGCGTTAATGCTAACGTTAATGCCGTCACTAATGCTACTGTTAACACAGTATTGGCCTCTTGAGTGGGGAATAGCCTGCTTAAACACGCAAAGCCGTTAGGCATCTGTTAGAGAGCTGCTATGTTAATGGCTTGAAGGTTTCAGACTTTGCACCCCACGGGAGGGACAGAGGGTCGTTCCGTAAACAGCAAATGTTTGCATTTGGTCTACATGGCGTTACGTCCACTCGCTATACCCATGGTGTCACGTCGGTACAGCGAGCCTCAAGAACGCCCATGGCGGATGGATAAAAAGGGCATTTGTGCAAAAGTTTGTGCCGGTGTGTGTGCACATGCCCTGAGAGGCACGTGGGGATTTGGTCACATTCCCGCGCTCCGGCGTTTGAGTCCGACCCCATGGGCTTTCGCTCTCTGCCTCTGTGTGATGGACAGGAGCCGATGCCTGGAGAGAGTCTGATTCACCTGGGCGGGAGGTGCGGGTCCTCCTGTCCCCTCATACACACCAATGTTAACCTGACCGGCACTGGCAGGTAAGCCTCCGCCCATCCTGCACTCATCTCGCGGAGGGGGGGGGCTACAATGAAGAGGGGTAGAATCCCAAAGGCCGTCGCTGCACCTTTCTATCAAGGGTACGAAATTTTTAAAAATTTCGTATACTTGATAGACGGTGACGCAGTGGATAGTGCCCCTGCCTCACGGCAGGAAGGTCCTGGGGTCGGCCCCCCGGGTCGGATGCAGGACCTTTCTGTGTGGAGTTTGTGCTCTCCCCGTGTTTGCATGAGTTTCCGTCAGTTGCCTCCCACCGTCCAAGTGTGCAGGTGACTTGGTGACTCTAAGTTGGCCCCGTAATTGTGGATGTCTGCGCTCTGTAGTGTGTTGGCCCAGGGTTGGTTCCCGCCTGTGCCCCTTGTTCCCAGGATAGGCTCTGGTTCCCCCTTTGACCCCAGTTGGGATTAAGCGGCTATGGTGATGGATGGTTAAATATTCTCAAACTGTACAAGAATTATGGCTGCTACTCATGTATATACATGCAATTCTTGAAATTTGGGGAAAGTGGGCGTACAACTGACAGAGCTTATGGCCAATGAAAGCAGGGGGACACCTGAAGAGATGGAATATTCCATCCAATGGCAGCTAGCTCTCCGCTCCTGATCTTTCTTCGTGTCATTTTTTAGTGCCAGGTCCATTTTTGAGTTCAGAACCCTGGACCCCGAGGGGCTGGTATTTTACGGGGACACACAAGGGGGCGCTGACTGGTTTGTGCTGGTGCTACGAGGGGGCGTGCCCGAAATGCAGATCAAGAAGGCAGACATCCTGAGCATGGTGTCAGGGGGCCCCAGGCTAAACGACGGGGAGTGGCATCAGGTAGGGTCTGGGGGCCACAGCTGATCAGGTGGGTCTGGGGGCCACAGCTGATTCTGTCCTCCCTCCTCTCTACCTTCTCCTCTTCTCATTTTCCTGGGTCCAAACTACAAACCAGTTCTCAGCTAACCAACTAACTAACCCTGCTGTTAAAGCTCAAAATGGCCATTTTTGCCACTGAACAGCTGGAGGTTCGCAGCGAGGGGAAGATTGTGGTTCTGGAGGTGGACCGGCAGGTGGCGCTGGTGGTCGGGTTGGACTCCCCACTGGCCAGGGTACAAGGCGACATGACGGGGCAGATACGCATTTCCCTGGGCAGGATGCTGAGGCAAGAGAAAGAGCTTTTTGAACCGGTCAGTCACACACTCGCCCTTTGCTGTCACATGTCACTACGACTGCCAGTCAAATCGTTCGGCTGTAGATGGGGCCTCAGTGATTATGTCCACTTTGTGAATTCAGGAGGGATTTTTGCAGATTCACCACATCCCTGCATTCTTTTGTGTTTAGATGTAAAATACCGATCCCACACCTCACGGTATTAATCTCTCTCATGCTCTTTCTGGATCTTTCCATGGCCCCAGCTGGTGCTGGCGATGGACGGTTGCATTCGACGGGGTATCTGGCTGAACCTCAGTGATCCGTGGGTGGTGGACCTTGACCCAAATGCTTACTCCTGTTTTCCTGACATCCAGCCAGGAAGCTACTTCTCGGGGGAAGGCTTGGTGGTATTCAACACCTCTGGTGAGACACACTTCAGTTTAAGTCCCACAAACTGCAGTAAAATGCAGCCCATAATAACTCTGACTTAGAAGCAGGCGGAGAGCAAAATGCCGTCGGTAAAATTATTGGTAAATTATTACTGGTAAAATGACATGTCTGCAAGAGAAATGTGGCTTGAGGAACTTCAAGCAGAACAGCTTAGGAGTACAAAGAAGTGCTTCTCAACCTGATCCCCAGTCTTCATGCTGTAGCTGCCTCCACATTTTTGCTCCCTCCCAGCTGACGAGGGGGAGTAAAAACATGAATTGTCTGGGGATCTTCGAGGACCAGGTTATGAAATATTGCTTTAAAGAATGCAGTGTGACAATTGGCTTGAGTTGGTCCTTACACAAAGACTAAGTTAATTCCTTAATGTTCGGCTGCTAAAATGTGCTTGCCCAGCCCTGCCCTGGTCCACCCATCCACCCTCTTCTCCCTCCACCCCAGACTCCCTCTCTCTTGCTCCCCCCCCATTCCCATCACAGAGCAGGGACAACATAATTGTAGAAGTGGAAGGACACATGGAGGACTGGACTGGGTCTTTCCTCAACATCCAAGCCCAAAACCACGAGTCCCTGGTCATCATCACTGTCAGAAATCAGACAAAGGTACATATGGATTCAAACACTCACCCATCCACACACACACACACACACACACAGTCTTTACGTTACCTTATGCTAGTGTTTCTTAACCAAGTCCTCAGAGACCCCCAGACTGTCCACAATTTCTTCTTACCTCTGGGGAAACATCAGTCATATTGCTGTAGTATTTGGTAGTGCCTCAAAACAATACAATGTCTGTCAGACAATAGCATTTCCACTTTGAATCAGCAGGGGTGCGATAATGTTCAAGCTCTACAGTAAAAGTGATGTTTCTGGGTCTGATGAATTATGTTGTCCCTACACCCATGTTTTAAAATATTAAATTTGTGGTTACTTAGTAACTGAGTAAGTGGAGATTCTCGTAGAAAATGACGTCCATCATAATATGGATTCTGCTCCTCTTACAGCAACTGGAAATAAGTGTGGATACAGTGACTCACATTATGCCGCTGGTCCCCGGTGAGAATTCTCTGACCCTGAACCTCTCAAGGCACCAGATCAAGGTCCACTACGGAACCACAAATTTCACAATAAAACAAACACCCTCGGGGGATCCATGGGATTGGCTGGCGGAGTGGGACAAAGGGTTGTTCCTGGCTTTCGGGGGGGTGATGGGTAAGAACTCACTGAGGACATTTAGCCACTTATAAATCTTTAAAAATTAGATGGGGTCTCATAATAACCCTTAGGGGTACATCGGGACCTCCTCACCTGTTAATTCTGATCTGGATACATAGAGCGAACTGAGTGGCTGCTTAGACCCCAGCAGCCATTAGGGGGCGCCCCTATCTGATCAGCCTGACTGATGACAGCTAGGTTAATCAAATGTTACTTAGGGTCCTGAAATGAGAAATGAGTTGAGCTGGCTCTGGGGATACATGTGGTCTCATTAGATCAGTGCCATATTTGGGGGAAGGGGGTGGTGGTTAGTATGCATCGATTAACTGGCTTAACGAAGTGTACAGGATGGCTGCATTTTTATAGAATTACTGACTGTCGCCTCTAGGTGGCTCCCTCCACAGTGGCTCTGAGTACTTGCACGGCTGCATAGGCAAGATTAAAGTGCAGAACCAGGAAGTGGATCTGGACCGGGCCCTGTACAAACATGCCTCCGTCACGTCCCACAGCTGCCCCGGCCCCCGGCACTGACGCGTGCCCACCCACAGAGGGGGGGGGGGACCTCCGGGTCAAACACAAAGGCAATAAGTTCATCTTTTTGGAACAAAATAAAATAAATTAAGGAATAAAGAAGACAATATTTCTCCTCTTAATATTGAACATCTCAAAAGTGTACTAAAAAAAGTTCTGAAATGATTTATCTTAATAAACAATAGTCATATAAGAAGACCAAATATATATTTGTAGAAATAATAAACCAAATAAAGTTCATGATTTTTTAAATTGTCAAAAGTCTCTCTTCAGTTCCATCATGCCTAAGCGACTAACTTGGGACGCAATGAATTATGGGATTGTTCTCATTTGGTGATGAAGCAACCGATGTATCCTTGATATTTGGGGTGGGGCAACAACAATGTCCGGGGATTTTTACCGTCCTCTGTACTTCTGTTCTTGAGTATTGGACCCGGTGTTTCGGAAATGCAAGAACAAAAGCTCAGTGAAGCACACATACTGAAAAACACCCATAGTTTGCATAAGCATATGGAAGATTGACGATAATAACCAGTTGAGCAAAAAAACTCACAGTCACAGAGTACTCAACTGTCTGCGATGGATTAGTTTTGTGAGTAAAGTCTCCAACACATTTTATAAATTATACGATCAAATATCAGTTTCATCAGAATATAAAACGTGTAATATTTGCTGTTTCATATGGTATTGAGCATTCTGACAGATTTTTTGACATTGACAAACCGCGTGCTTAAAAAAGATTACGACGCATGTAATGTCATACCTCCTGTTGTACAAAACCCACCCATTTCAGCAGAGGCAATTCTGGGGACTCCGGGGGCCCTGGGCAAACACTCCATGGGGGCTTCCAACACCCCCCTCACCCTTCATGGTATAGTTTATGACCTTAATTTTACTGTGAAGTGTAAATTCATAATATCAACAAAGAAAATTTTATTAACATAAGACCTTTATTTTCACTTTTGTGAAAAAAAATTAGTTTACAAATACAAATAAAGCCAATTTGTCATTGCAATTTACCCTGGAATCGGCCGCCCTCAGGGCCCCCCCTCCCACCTCAGGGCCCCAGGTCAGTGCTTGCCCTGCCTGTCCTCTCGCTGCGCTTCAGGTTGTTGGCCATTGCTTTCAGTGGATACGAAAGGCATTTCCACACCAGCCACGAGGGGGCGCCCTGGAACAGTTGCCTGCAGTTATCAACTGTATCTCTGAAATGGGTTGCCTGTCCTGTCGCTGCGCCTCTGCATTCCAGCATGACAAGACTACAAAGCACTGTTCTTCAAAATACGATCGGATACTTTTATCGAGGTATGCCGAAGTCACATGATCAAATGACACTCGCTGGAACAGCACCTGCAACGCTGCAGTGCTTGTTCAACCAAAGGGAGCCAGTGGACGCTGCCCTGGTAAGTTTAAAAATTAATGTTACCCCAATGAGATCTGAAGAGTATCACTCAATAAGAGGTTATACATGTGCTCAATGCTTTCCAAGTAGCCATAAAAGGAATAAAACAGATAATTAAGAAACACGGTCAAAGAAAAACCGTGAAGCTCTCCTGAAAGCCACTATACCTCTCTCTCTCTCCCCTTCCCCTCCTCGACCTATGAGCATGTCAACCTCTTAAAGCGACAGACATCCCTTTAAGCTCAAAGTCAATCGACTTTAGAAAAATATTTTTAAATATTTCTATGCTGTACATGTGTTAATGATAACGAATATATAACATTTGCCGTATTCAGGTCTCCAAAAAAGTTACTTCAAAGGAAGTAAAGCACAGTACAGAACCATATGTTTTTTTTAAAATCCATTTTCCATTTTGTCCACCGTTATTCTTTATCTTATCAGGACAAGGTATAAATAAATCAATTCCTTGTGTGAACTTTTCAAGATGCATTCTGGGGCTCAGTATTTGGGACCTTTATTCCTAGTTTCCTGGGGATTTCAAATTTCCACTCACAAACTTAATTAAATACACACACATTTAACCCATATGGGCAGATCGTACCCATATGGGGCCTGTATCATTCAGCCCCATATGGGTTTGCCATGTGGAAGAAACCAGGAGGTCAGAAGTGTTGAGGTTCAGCGCTACATCAATGACCGAATTATCCACTTCAGTACTGGGCCTCACAAAAAATGTCTGTCCTACTCGTTTTAATGTACCACTGCGGTTTTGATGCAGTCCAGCATCAACAGTCCCATGTGAACATATCTTTTCAAAGGCTGGGGAAGTTGTTTGTAAGAAAAGGAACAGATTGAACCCCAAGACTGTGAAACAAATACTCTTCTTGAATAAAAATCTTTAACTCCTCCCCCCATGTACGACTGCCTGCCTTGCCTGTCCAGCCCCTACGCCTCTCCTCTTACACAAAGTGTTGGTTTATGAGTGCACGTGCTGACAACCCGTTTCAACATCAGTGTGGCAACCTGAACTAACCAGCGTCATTGGAAGAAACACAGTAGTATTCCTTTGGCATAACTTTTTTTTTTTAATCGTTTTGTTATTTAATGGATTTAATAAAATCGCATCCGACGTGTTATGCTTACATTGATATGGCCTAACAAATACAAGATACAACAATAATGCACAGAATTCCCTTTAACACTTAAAGCATGAGATTCGCGCGGAACATATTACCGTACAATATGTTGTAAAATAATGCTTATATATTATTTATGTATGTGAGGGACTGACCCTTCAGCGAATGAACGTAACCGTACACTTTGTACACTTTGCGGTGTAAGCGCTGCTGGAGAACAGTTTTGGACCCCATATTAATATTTAAGAGCATAAACATGTAAACACGCAGTCCCTCCCATTTATATGTAATCATGACTGAACGTCGGTGAAATGGCCGAACCTGCACAACCAGAATGTTAAATTTTCATATGAACTCAAATGACCCGGATATCGGAAAATCTGGATAAATGAGAAAAACTGGTCACTGAGCCAGCTGACAGACACAATGCAATCTCTAACCTCATTGTCTGGTGCCTCTGTGAGTCTTTTAAATCTGTCCGCGTGAATGAAGAGTTTTTTTGAACTTTTAAAAGAACATGGAGACAAAGGGGACTTTGTGGAGTGTCGATGCCGAGCCTTTTCACTGTGAAATTACTCCCGCCGTAATATAGGTCACAGACCCGCAGTACGGCCCGTGTGTTGAAATATCAAAAATGATACGTTTCCACGACATTCTCTCGTTCTTTCTCGCTCTTTAGAAAGCAAAAAATGTTGTAGAACCGGTTGTGGTGTTTTCTATTAATAACAGCTAACTAAGAAATTAGTGCATCTCCTTGGTTGGCAGGGGGGATACGGGGGCCGGTATTCCAGCCCGGAGTAGCCTTTGAGTCCGGCGTTCAGCTCCAATCATGAGTCATGCATATTAATGTCTCCCTGCAATAGCAACTTGAATGACACAGCAGGTGTACAGTGGAAATACAATGGGGAAAATGACACGCCCGAAATCTAGTACCGTCGTGCCTTTATAATGAACAAAACGGAACTGAAATATCTGGAGGTATCTGCAGTAAATAATTTTGTGTACTATAATTTTACTTTTTGTATATTAATTGCCATAATTGTCGCCACAAAGGCGAGGCAGTGAAATCTTTATGGGAATTCTTTTTTACGTGTTAACTTTTAACATATGGTATGTACTATCCGATTCTTTTCTTTTTACTGTCAGATTCACTACAATGACATACGAACGTTTTGACGTTACAGAATAATACCAGCCAATCAAATCGCACATAGATCGCGTCAAAGCTGGGTTTCGTAATGTTATCCAATCACAGGCCGGTACTGGTCGTCAAATCGGAGAGCGCCTGAAAACAGGGGCTCGGTCAAGCGTTTTAATTGGACAAACCGACCGGCGGATCGGCTGGAGGTGTTACGCGGCTATATCCGCACACAAAAGCACGCTGGACCCCCACCATGCGACAGACATAGGCCGAGGTGACACGTAAGGACGGATATTGGGGGAGTTTTTCCTAAAATAAGAACGAGTATGACGAAGTGAACAGCTATTCCTCAGCGAAAGCCACATAGAGGAACCGCCCCCGGCAGTCCCTGATGAGCAGAACTGGAAACGCCGGCAGATACATCGGCAATACCGCTGCCTTCTGACACGAGATCATGGATTTCATCCTGAGCGGGGTCGCGGCTTGCGGAGCCTGCCTTTTCACCAACCCGCTGGAGGTGGTGAAGACGCGGATGCAGCTCCAAGGGGAGCTGAAAAGCCGGGGATCGTACCAGGTCTACTACCGCAACGTGTTTCACGCTTTCTACACCATCGGCAAGGTGGACGGGATTGCGGGACTCCAGAAAGGACTCGTCCCGGGACTCGTTTATCAGTTCTTTATGAACGGTGTCCGCCTCGGCTCTTACGCGATCATGGAGGCGTCGGGCTACATCCATACGAACGGCAGGGTCAGCACGACCAAAAGCACCGTGGCCGGTGCTGTTGCTGGCGTGGTGGGTGCCGTGATAGGCAGCCCCATATATTTGGTGAGTACGGAGCGTTTATAGCGTAGTACTGACTGAACGAGAGCCGGGTCATCGCATTCTCCATGATGTCAGACTTCTTTTTGGGGATGATGCAATTGTTGAGGCAGTAGCCATAGATACCGAATTTAGATGGAAAACCATAGATCACCAACTCTGTTAACAAAAGCATCCACTAGAGATTACACTTCAAAGATGCCTATAATGTGCATTTTAGTCATATCTATTTTGCTGTTATTGTTATTGGCAGGTAAAAACTCATCTTCAAAGTCAGTCTACCTCCTCCATCGCAGTGGGGCACCAGTACAAACACCGGGTGAGTCTTTGCATGTAATTTTTCACAAATGATGTGCTGTGATTGAGTCCTGTCCTGTCATTAGCCCTGTCGCCGCCAGCTCACCTTACCCATTCTAACACACCCTAACCTCTCCTTCAGGGGATGATCCACGCCCTGGTGGCCATTCACAAGGAACATGGCATTCTGGGACTGTGGAGAGGCTCAAGCGCAGCCGTGCCCAGGGTGAGCGTGGGGTCGGCCGCTCAACTCTCCACCTTCTCCGCCTCCAAGCAGTTTGTTTCGGATGTGCAGGTAAGGGAAGCACATCACCGTACATCATGTGTTTGAATAAAAATGTCACATTTCTCACTGTAAGTTACTAAAGCAGAAAATTTAACTAGTTTATTTTTGACTGTCTTGATGCCCTAACTAAGCAAATCTAGCCCCCATTAATCAAATCGTATCCCTACAATATCCCTATATGAACCGTATGAGAACTTAACCTCTATGTTTAGGCTTGTTGCTATAGAGACAGAACTAGTCCAGGCTCAGTGAGCCCACGGGACCCGGGTTCCTGCATACGAGGTCCCACATGGACGCCCCAGTGAGCCGTGTGTCTAATTGAGGACCCCCCCCCCTCGCAGGTGTTTGCCAGGGACAGCTGGCTAGAGGCTCTGACTGCAGGCATGGTCAGCAGTGTGGTGGTGGTCTTAGCCATGACCCCCTTCGACGTGGTCAGCACCCGTCTCTACAACCAGCCCGTGGACCATACGGGCAAGGTGACCGTTTGCCTTTGACCTCATTTCCTGTTACACCTCTAATGCTTCCTGCTATCCATGACTGAAATATTCCTGTTCCGTGCTATGTTTATGCTAAGAATGTTGCATGAGTAAACGAACCAGAGGGGGGCGCCATGGCGGCCAGCCCAGTGCTTCCTTGGAGGTTCGGGGAGCTGGTTCCTGGACGTCCAGACATCGGCCTGTGGTTTGGTGCTTGACGCCATGGTGTCGCCCACAGGGGCTGCTGTATAGAGGATTCGTCAGCTGTTTCTCCAAGACGCTGAAGAAGGAGGGGCTGATAGGCCTGTACAAGGGGCTGGGGGCCTCCTACTTTCGGCTGGGGCCGCACACCATCCTGTCCCTCCTCTTCTGGGACGAGCTGAGGAAGCTGTACTACCCCCACAGCTAGCGCCCGCCCGGGAAATTGGCTCACCTTTAAGCTGCCCGTTTTCGGTAACCGGTCTGGCATTTTCCATTCTTGGCAATGAGCCGGGTCAGAGTTCATGGAGCTGAGACCACGCCAGTAATCTCCAGAAACCCCCCCACGTAACTGACGCAGGTCGTCTGTCCTGAACCCAAGCCAATGAGACGCCCCTGGGCCCGCCCACTGCGATACTTCCATCCAATAGCTGTGTGGAAATTCTCCACATACATTCAGGTCAGTCCCCATTGGCTCTTGCACGCTGTTACCGGGTGGTGTGTCATGTTTGCACTGCCCAACACAACTTTAAATATATATATATTGAACTATATATATATATTATATATATTTTATAGACATTTTTAATGTGGGGCTGGAGTGAAGTTAATAAGAAATGCTCTCTACATATGTAGTCTGCTAGAGGCATCCAGACCCGACAGCTTTACGTTTTATCACATTGCCGCAGTTTTAAAATGCTTTTAACATTAATGACATCATCCAGCCTGTCCATAGGGTGCAGATGGTTTAAGAACATGTTCATCCAAAGTTTATTTAAAATAACAGCAACCATCTTGAATTAGGGTAAAAAAAAAAAACACATTTTTAATCAAGTTTTCTACTGTAATCTGAGGTCACTCATCACGTTCCATATGGAGGACATTTTGTTTGTTTATGCACTTGAGAAAATTTTAATTTGTGTTTAAGAGAAATCATTAATAATCATTACTTTGATTTACTAAAATAGTCACAAACTGTGATAGTCTTTAACTGGATTGTAATAATTTATTTAACTTATTAAAAATTTAGTTTTTACAACAAAGGTGTCTTGTCATAATTTTAGGGACATGAACGAGCAGTTATCATTTGCAGATGGTGGACATGCCAGTTTTACAATCTCTGCCGGGGCTAGGAATCGGGAAGTGATCATAGCTACAACTCAGTGTCTATGACATTAGCATACAGGGTGTATGTGTGTATGGTCTGAGAAAGCTCTGCAGAAACACGGCCGACCACTTTTTAAATGGAGTTTTATGAAAATCAAACTAATGAGATGCCTTTGTTAGAATAATAATTATAATTGGGGACACCCAGGGAGCTGGGGGTAATGGTTAAGCTCAAGAATGTGCTGAGGTTGGGTTTGAACCAATGGCCTTCTAATAACCGCACACAAGCTTAGCTTACTGAGCCACATGGTGCCTCCAGAGTGCCTTAAACACACTAGGTAGCTCACGTGACAAGGTAGTCTGATTACATCACAGCCTGTGACTTGAATGGCTTCCAAGGCAACCTCTAAAAACATAAATACAACAATGTCAGGCCAACAAACCCTCGTGGTCTGACAGGGACCTCAGAATTCTTTTCCAAGATTTCACTGCTCAGGTGAAACAGCCTCAGTGAGCCAAACCTCGCCTGTAAAGACACTGCTCATCTTCGACTTTGCGAGTCTCATACTGACGAGCGAGTGGGCGAAAATATTTTGTATTATGACAAAAAACAGGTTTATTTACGAGGTAACGAGCATACCGGTCTATTTTAATGGGGCAGAAGCCAACATGTTCAAGTACTGTCAACTCAGTAGAGCAAAAAAAACACAACACTTGGGGTGAAAATTAGCATCAAAAGACAGTAACGGTGGCAATGTCCATCTGACAGGAAATGACATCACCAGGAACAAGGAATAAGATGTAAGGGATATAACAAAAGTCTGTGAGATCTGCAGAAGAAACCGCTCCAAACGTTTCACTACACAGCACATAAGATGTCACCTGCCCGCTGACACAACTCCTTCCTCGTCACGCTCTGCCACTTCCAATGCGGTGAAAACATTTTAAACATTAACACAACCTGAACAGCAGGGGGAGCTACAGCATTTTGAAACCAAGAGTGGACGGGATTTCTCTGTCCTGTCAATCACGAAGGGCGTAACCCCATTGGTTACTGCACTGGTTCTGGGTTGCAGCAGTCCAACCCACTGCGGGCTTCCTAAGCAAATTCTAAATGTGTCGTTTTTCTGAGGAATATTCCATAACTGAGTAAAACACTGAAAGCAGAATACTCACTCATTAGAATGACTGCTTCCCCTTGAATACTGCCAACCAAAGATATGGAAAATCTGCACAATTCCGGCTCCCCCTGGAGTCCAAGAGAAGTATTGCAGGTTAAGCCAAGGTTGTATCCTGTCCTTGCTGACCTCTGATACAATGGGACACTAGTGGACAACTTCACACTTTCACTCAAGTCTGAAGATGAACTTTAAAGTCTCTGGTTAGCAGGTACAATAGCAGTTCCCTTCCTGGGATTTTGGGCATCAAGCTTTGGGTTCCGGCTTACATCCCTAAAAGGCAACGGCGCGGAGTCATTGGTGGTTTAAGACGCTGTGAAGTCCATGGAGGAATAGCATGGCGAAGCTGACTGGGGCACAGATGGGCAGCACTCAGACACTCCTGGACCATCTCCTACCCAAACACCCCAGCATCCAGGACCTTCAAGGACCAGAGTAACTGCACAAAGTCCTCCGAGGTCCAGGGGTCTTCGGATCCCGGCTCCGCCACTCCTGCGCTGCTGGGGGGGGGGGGGGGGGGAAAAAAAAAAAAGTGCCCCCGCAAATGCTAACAATTAACACATTGGGGTACAAAGCGTTGTTTTTAGTATTAAGGCTGCCTAAAATATTTACAGAAAAGAAAAAGATAAAGAG
>JABFEA020000103.1:104957-120143 GCA_019775915.2 Cyphomyrus plagiostoma | reverse complement strand
CCCCCCCCCCCCCCCCCCCCCCCCCCCCGCCCCCCCCCCCCCCCCCCCCCCCCCCCCCCCGCCCCCCGCCCGCCCCCCCCCCCATCATCATATCAGTTCCCCAGCAACTGCTTACACTTAACACATTTGGGTCAGATTCAGTGTTGTTCGTATTTATGCTGCCGTATCTATTTACTGAATAGAATCAGATCAAGAGTCCTGCTCTACACTGCCCCCTGCTGTTCTGTGAGAAAGGTTGCGGGGCTTTTTGTAGGAGAGGACTAACATTGGTCACTCAGTTAACCTGTGTTTTCAATCTCTGCACTGCCAGATAATCCATTATCACAATGCAATGCAGCGGGGTGCGATGCACAGCGTGAATGAACCCGACTGGTCCAGAAGGGCCAGTCAAACACAGACTGGGCTCACCTGATGGCAATGGGATCATTGAAGGTCACCAAGATGTCGGTGGTGAACTGCGGGAGCCGCAAGAGGCCCAGGCGGATGTTCACTGTGTTTCGGGCCTGGGAAGGAGAAGACGGAGAAAATGAGAGAGGAGATAAGAGAGCAGTATGGGGGGGGGGGGGGGGGGGCAATGGTGAAAATATGACTGGGCAGCATTATTAAAAAGTCAGATTTTTATGGATATAAAGAAATTCCCATTCTGTACACAGTCAGCCTCTCCATGATGACGTGGACACGCCTTAACAGAAAGGAGATGCACAGGGGTGTATACAGGAACATCTGAAAGCTGATTGGTCCCTGGAGTGTCATTCACTGATTCAAAACATATCATTGGCTAATGATAAGGTTGACCTTCTGTATCAATTATGGCCCCTCGTATGCTCCTCAAATCCTGGAATTGCATAAAGCGGATGGACATCCCACTGCCCCCAGCCACAACCGGACACTCCCCCTGCCCGCCGGGATGCATGCAGTCCACTGACCTCCTCATTGAACTTGGAGACCTGCTGAGACCCGCAGAGTAGCCAGGCAGAGCTGCACTCCGACATCGCCAGGACACCTTTCGGGATGACCTGCACGCCCTCCACCTGAGAGGCGCCATGGGCCGCTGCTTCATTACTGCCCGCCAAATCCTCGAAATAATACCTGCGGTTAGATTCTAGGTTATACCCAGCCGTGCCCGCCGACACACCAGCCACGCCTATCGGCACCCCAGCTACACAATGCCACTCTGACTGGAGCATGACTTCAGACTTGGGTGTGTATGTCCTGTACCTGGCCGCAGCGCCATCCTCTACGAGGCCCTCATACTCCAACAATTCTACGATGATACTTTGGTCCGTGCTGCTGTGGGCAAACACCTCCTGGTTGTCTGGGATCTCCCTCAGCTCACTGTTCGAAAAGCAAAACCCCAACAAATAGTTCTCCATCAAACCCAAAACAGAATAAAAACAAACATCTTTTTCACCTGTGATGGCTTTTGTCAGGGCATCGTTTTAAATTTATATAATTATTTTGGCGTAGCAAAAATGACGGACGACTCCCACCGACAGAAAAGACCGTACCTGACGTCGCGGGCACTGTGCGGTACGGTGGCTGACAGCGCGCCCCCGAAAAGCATGCGCGACCCCATCCCGTGGGTAAGTTAAGGTAACGTGACCTGTGAATGCTGACAGGAAAGCATTCTGATGGTCATAATGTTTAGTCTTCATTAAAAAAGCATTAAGTTTATTCTCAGTTTCAGCTCCACATAAACTGAATAAAGACCAGAAGTAAAACGAGTGCGCTATACCTAACGAGTACAAAACAAGCACTAGCATCAATCATGCATGTCCTAGTGCGAAACACGTGCATCATACACGGGTTACACACTGACTATCAAGATAAGAAAAGTGGCGATTAAACGGAATATCCTATTTAATACCAGTGAGTAATAAAGCAGAAAGTTTAAGGTACTGACCCTGTTTTAATAAGAAGAACCCAATTAGCCAGCCAATGACATACGAACTCCTTGTGCTAAGCCGCGCTTCTTCCCTAAATTTATTCGCGATGTGATTGTGGCGACTGCGTACGCACACTGCCACCTACCGTGCAGGAGGGGAACAACGCCGCGCAATTATACAAGTTACTACCTATGTAATTAAATTTTGCCAAAAAATTCTCGGTCAGTTAGCTGGCATGAGAGTTTCAATTCGAGGCAAGTCTGTACACACATGCACACGCATTTACATATATGTAAGAATTTTATTACTTTGTAGGATTTGCAAACTAACGTAACGCTTTTGGTATAGCTAACTTATAATAGAATTTTATATTAGAATAATATAGATTTGCTGTAAAATTTCTTGCCTGAGAGTGAGAGTGTGAAAGCGTGAGTGTCACGCCAGATGCTTGGAAGATGGCAACCCTGTGCGGATTCAAGGATATTGCAGCGATTCACAGGACTCCATCATATAATACAGGTTGCTAAATGCAGTAACGTTAAAGTTAGCCACTAATTAGAAATGCCAGGATTTCGGGTAAGATGGCATTAGCACTGGTGTGTCACACAAGTGGGGACGGGGTAACGGTTTTTTTCCCCTGTCCCGGAGATAACAGAGTTTTGGGGGGCTAGAGGACACAAGGAATGGGGCGGGACGTTGGAGGGAGCTGAGGAGAAGCTGCATCCATCAGTACTATCCCGTTTATCCCTCAGGCTTCCGGAAGGTTCACTCTAACAGACCCTGAGCCATAATGATGCCATTATTGACGTAGTTTAGTACGTCATCAGCTGGGATTCCCTCTGTTTAATAAACCCTTTAGAAGATAAAGTATGCTTTTATGTACCATACTGTATAAATGACGCAGAAATGGATTGCCACACTTATGTCAAGGGCCTTGAGGTGACTGTGCTGTGAAAGGCGCTATATAAAAATAAATTGAATACAGAGAAAGTCATAACTCATTCAAAACCTAAAAAATATATAATATAATGTCTCTTACACTAGGTGCAGTTTTTGCTTTTAAATTGTAAGCTACAGTTAGATTACTTTAACGAAGTAAATTAAAATTTTCCTATAGTCCCTGCAACCCATGTACAGCGGGGGAGAGAGAAGAGAGAGACAGACAAAGATCGAAGAGAGCAGGAGAGAGGGAGATAGAAGCACTGGGGAAGGGATGAGCACTCAGGCGTATTTTGCTGGGAGCACCGCTAGGATCGAAACTGTGAAATTAACAAAATAAGGGCAGCCTGGGAAGCGGCTCTGGGGAAGACGAGAGGGAAGACTACGATCCAGTTCGGGTTTCTTTTTAGGAAGCAAAGTAAGTGTGATTTGTTACAATGGATGATCCTCTTAGACAGCCACAGTGCCACTGTACAGACAGTACAAACATTAAGTTAAAGGTTGATAATCTGTATAATCCTCTAAGAAATAGACACCGGCACATCGTCGTTTTTAGGCTATTTTAGACCCGCCCGTTAATTTAGTTTTTAACGGAATTACGTATTCCCTAAAATTGGATCTCCCAAAACGATTAACTTCCCACCTCTCTACACTGGAATCATAACACTGTAACCAAAAACTATTTTTTGCACATTCCTCATCATTCAGTTTCATTGCCTATTTGCATGACTGAATATATCAATGATATTTTTAAACTGTGTTTTTTAACTAACCACGACCAACGACCGCAGTGTATTACCCATGTATCATATAGCTGAAGATGACAAGTAGACACTTTAATTCTGTCCTGATTTTGACGTTGATACGCTGCATTTTTAATCTGAGGAACCAGATTTAAGTCTCCGTCCGAGCTCTCCGTATGTGGAGTTTGCATGTGACGTCATGGGGGTTCCTCTAGGCTCTCCAGTTTCTCCCCACAGTCCATAACATGCTATGATGAATTGCCAGTATTTGGGTTAAGCTGTGTTCCCAAGTTGCCCATAGGTGTGAATGTGTATGGATAGCGTTCACAGTGACCACAACACTTACACAAGTGTTTCAGAAGGTTCTCTGTGTTTATCCTGAATTACAACAGGTGTATAATATTACTTAAAAGAGATTTCACTATTTTGGAGGAGGGTGTTAATTGTACATGTATGTAATGCCACCAACTAATTGTCCAGTCTTCACTTATTACATTAAATATGACTGGGTTATGAGTCTGACCTCATCAAGCATAGCCGGGAGCCTGTAAAGGTGTAAGGTAAGTTTAAGAGTACAGACTCACAGAGTATAGCCAGGAGCCTGTAAGAGAGTAAGGCGGGTTTGAGAGTGTGGTCTCACTGAGTATAGTCAAGACAAACAGGTAATGGACATCCATTGGCGAGTGTAACATTTTTCTGAACCAAATAATGTAATTAAATCCCTTTTTACTAAAATAAACGGGGAAAAAAAGAATGTGAGTGCTAAAGAAAAACAAGAAAACGGGCATTTGATTTGACCAGGAGGATTTTGAGTGACGCCAGGCTATAAAGGGACGACAGGCTTGGAAGGTGCTGGAATCACGGCTGCTTTGTTTTGAGTGCATCTTTGTTCTGTTTATAAAAATGTTTCAGGTTCTTTTTGCCCTCTCCTGGCCGGCCATGGACTTCGGGGGCCTGGAAACCGTGGTGGCCAACTCAGCCTACGTGTCGGCTCGCGGGAGCATGGACGCCACCGCCGCCACTGCCATGCGCGACAAGAGGATGCGCGCCAGACTCAAGCTGCCTCATATCAAGCAGTGCGAGGACCTGAAGGCCACTCTGGACTTGACGTTCTGCAGTATCTGCGTCCAGCAGCCCATTGGAAGGCACCTCTTCCAGCAGTACCTGGATGACAGTGAAGTCCACAAGGCTGCCGGCGACCTCTGGAAGGACATTGAGGACTACAGCATCTCACAGGAGAGGGACCGTGTGCAAAAGGCTCAGAAAATCATCAACAGGTATTACGACTCAGCCTCCAACAGCTTCTGCAGCTTCCTGGAGGAAAAAGCCATCACCCGGGTCAAGGAGGACTACAGAAACATCCGTGGCGATCTGTTCAAGGAGAGTGAGGAGCAACTCCTGCACCACCTGGAGGCCCAGGCCCTTCAGGGCTTCACAGAGAGCATGTTCTTCTTACGCTACGTGCAGTTCAAATGGCTGGAGAGCCAGACCGTCACCGAGGAATGGTTTATGGATTTCCGGATGCTTGGAAAAGGGGGATTTGGGGAGGTATATGCCTGCCAGATGAAGGCTACAGGCAAGATGTACGCCAACAAGAAGCTCAACAAGAAAAGGCTGAAGAAGCGGAGGGGCTACGAGGTGAGGCGGCATCTCTCTTTATCTGACCGTGGCTTTGTTCCTTTGAGCATGACGTTGACTGTTTACCATGTTGATGTCTGAGCTGCTTCTTGTGGCCCCTTCGTTTGCTGTTAGATGTCACTAGACGCAGGTGGGCATCAGACCTAATTTTAAAGCCATGCTTTCCTGTGTTTCCATCTTGTTTAAGGTTCAGATTATAAGGGAAGGATAAATCCGTGAAATAACAATGACAATAAACCATAATGAACACTCAAGTTCCCAGACTGAAGGAGTTTTACTGTTACTGCCATTACTCTGGCTAATAATGGATGACATCAAGTCTTCATTTTGGGTGGATTATATAATTCATAATGATGACCAGATTCTCGAAAGCCAGGTTATCTGAGGACTTGAGTGAGATTCCCTCATACCTTACAATTCCCCACTTATGGGAACTTTATAGCCAGCAGACTGTGTGGAAAAGCTGTGAGAGCATAGCCCTCTCGGCTCAGGTCCCTTCTGATGGCTTTTTGTGTGCTTCCCCGGGGCAGCATGTGTTCTGGAAGCTTCCCTGTTCCAGTTTGATTCACAGGCCAAACCAATTGATAATAAGGGGATTATGTAAGACGTTTATAATTAAAGAGCCGAATTGCTCAGTCCATATAGACCTCACTAGACCAAAGCATTAGATTGCTGCCGAAGCTTTAATCAGGCCAGGCCAGGTCAATGGGCCAAGGCTTAAATTCAGGCATGACTAATCGATCTGTGGGACAGGAAAAATTAAGGCAAATAAAGCCGAATGTTGAGTGGTAGATTGGCTTTTAAAGACAGACCAAGAAGGGGGAGCGAAGTAAGACCAGTCATCAGACTTTATTGTCATTTCAAAATGTGCAGCCGTGCAATGAAACGAACTCGCTATGACACACAGAAGGATCTCAGTGATCTCAGTGCAGGGACTTAGCACGGTGACATCAGGGTGGCCTTTCTCAGCGCAAAGAGGCTTTCAGGTTGATATGCACCACAAAGCTTCTCAGTCGCACTGAGAGCAACGGAACTGATGTCCAAACCAATCGTGCTGCTGTCTGTCAAAGACTTAACAGGTAACAGAGATTAACCTCCTGCTCCACGGCGCCCAAAGGGAACTGCGCGAGGACAGCTGAGGAAGAAGATGCCGACTCCCAGTCAATACCCAGGCAGAACATTCCAGGCTCTTTAATGAGAGGGTGAATATTGCTACTAATTGAGTGCAGACTCATACTAAGGTGGACGATACCTGCGCCATCGCAGGATACCCAACTCGAACACTGCCGGCAGTTTATGGGATTATATTCATCCAAACATGTGCGCTTGACCTGCACAGACATTGAACCCTGGACATGAATTAGGTATGAGGTCACACAGAGTGTCTCTGTGTGAATAGTCACTTATTTATTTCAAACATTCTAGCTTAATTCTGTTAGTAAATGCCAACTAGGGCAGCAGGAAGGATTAGGAGATCAGGAAATGACCTCGTCAGTGAGAAAGGGGTGGGCCCAGATGCCAGGAGGTGTCCTGCTTTGCGACCTTAAGTTAGTTAACCCGAATCGGCTCACTAACGCTTCTGGCTGTACAGAAATGGGCGACATTAATCACGGTGCTTCGGTGCTCTGGGCCAGGAGCTATTAAGTCAGAATGTGTATCTCACTGCTGACTGTCTGGTTCACAAGTCCGTTTGTAAAGACGGAAACTGTTTCTATCCACGTTGAAGATTTTCCCCTGTTGAGGATCAGTGGGTAGCAATGCTCCCTTAAGCCTCCACGCTTGTGGGTTTGAATCCAGCTGCTGTGTGTGCGGTTGAACATGAAGGTTGGACACGCTGCTGAACCTGAAGATACTTTTTACAAGCCATGTTATACTGCTGAGATCCCACCCATCTCAAGTGCACTAAACACAGTTACTGCCCAGTTAGTAATCAATGGCCTCATGCAGAGAGGGGGATTACCATCTAACACTCACCCACCCGTGCGCATCTCAAATTATTCTGGAGTTTCTCTAGGTGCATTTATAACTGAAGCTTGTTTCTGGGGGGAATCCAGGCAGACGTATTGCTTACTGGAGTGACATTTCTAGCAGATGATTGGCTGATCAGCACTCTGTCCCCGCCCCTTTTCCCCACCCACCCAATCCCTCATCGTTCTGCTAGGGTGCCATAGTGGAAAAGAGAATTCTGGAGAAAGTGCACAGTCGCTTCATAGTGACGCTAGCCTACGCCTTCCAGACCAAGCAGGAGCTCTGCCTGGTGATGACTATCATGAACGGGGGAGACCTCAGGTAGGCGCGAGAAAGCATCTGTGTGACTTTAAGTAGCTCCAAAGCAGCCATCTTGTCATCTACTTGTGAGGCAACCTGCTAGTAGGTTAGCCACATGCTAGCTCAACATCTATTAACGACTATTAACTCTTATTAAGAATTAGAAATGAACCAGATCTTGTTCAAAGGCGTGGATCAGAAATCGTCAGTTGCCCGGCGTCCCTACAAACCGGCTGAAACGTGATGCTGGAAATGCAGACCAAAAGACACAGCAGCAGAAAGTGCCAGAAGGGGAAGTGGGTGTTAAGCGATCCAGCCAGTCACTTCACATTCTAAAGTAAAACGTGTCACTGAAAACAAAAAATCAATCAAGTAGCCGCTAATTGCGGTAGTCTGCGGTGATCATAACATGATGCAGACGGGCTTTTTGAAGCTTCAGAGGTGGTCAAACTGAGACAGTCTGTGTGACAAGATTGCCCAGCCACAGCTTATGGGGCCCTAAGCTTTGAGCTCGGAAATATCGCCCCCTGGTGGCTACTGTGCCTAGTGATCAGCAGACAGATCTAATGAATGCAGAGTCGCATCCAGCTGCAATTCTGGCCTTAATCTGACTTGAGAAGAACCACCTGAGCTATTCTTCAAGACATTACATCTACAAAGGAACAAAGTCTTAGAAACCAGTAGACCAGCGGTCTCCAACTCCAGTCCTGGAGAGCTACCATCCAGTAGGTTTTCTATTGTACCCGGCTTCTGATGAGCCACACCTGTTCTCAGGTAAATACCAGGAACAGGTGTGGCTCATCAGAAGCCAAGTGGGCCAGAAAACCTACTGGATAGTGGCTCTCCAGGACCGGAGTTGGAGACCCCTGCAGTAGACCAATCAAACACCTCCAGAACGATCATAGTGACATCTGGCTCACAGCAGCACCGTGCAAACATCAAAGAGTCACGTGTGCCCATACTCATCTGGCCGATTATTGACCCTGATGCCAAAGTGTCCCTCAGAGCTCTGGTTTCCTCACGTGAGCAGGTATCACATGTACAACGTGGATGAGAAGAACCCAGGCTTTAGTGAGAGCAGGGCCTGCTTCTACACAGCGCAGATCATCTGTGGCCTGGAGCACCTGCACCAGCACCGGATCGTCTACAGGGACCTGAAGCCGGAGAACGTGCTGCTGGACGACGCAGGTAGCGCCCAGTCTGATGGCTTCTGCTTCCCGCTGGTGTCGGTACTGACTGTATTAGCCTTAGTGGTGTGACGTTTCCATTTCACTTACAGGTCACGTGCGCCTCTCTGACCTGGGCCTGGCGACTGAGCTGCCACCAGGCAAAGAGAAAACAAAGGGTTATGCAGGCACACCAGGTCAGTGGGACAACAATCACGTATGCATTTAATCATCCAACGTTATGTACCGTCAAACATAAACACTGACCACCAGGCATCATAGCAATAGCGATGTTAGCATTAGCTTAGGTTAGCAATAGCCTCTTGGGGATCCAGTAGGATGTTAAAAACAGTGCTGTTAGCATTAGCTTTAGCTAGCAATAGCCTCTTGGGGAACCAGCAGGATGTTAACAATAACAGCATTAGCATTAGCCTATGGGTTGTCATTTGTATTTCAGTATAGCAATAGTAGTTTAATTTAGCATTAGCCTAAAGTGAGTCACTCAGGTGCAGACTACAGTAGCCTGTTAGAGGCTTGTACTAGTTTGTATTAAGGACGGTAAGCTCCAGGTCCACCATAACGGAGGAGATAGCATTGTCGCGCACAGTGTGACGACAAGTGCCACCCTGTGGTTGTATCAACACCGGGTGGGTCTGTCCCCAGGCTTCATGGCTCCTGAGCTGCTACAAAACAAAGAGTATGATTACAGCGTGGACTATTTCACTCTGGGGGTGACGCTGTTCGAGATGATCGCCGCCAAGGGGCCCTTCCGGAGTCGGGGCGACAAGGTAAACTCCCTGGGGCCAACGAAGTCACCTCTACAGCTTTCATAAGTACTTACATATGCATCCAATAGGTGGCGCGATGGTTAAGCAATCAATCTAAAATTACCTATAACATAGTTGTTCAGTTAACAAAACATTATGAATAGTTAAGATAGACCAGCTGAATAGTGCAACTTCTCAGATTTTAGCCAGTGGGTTTAGACTTTATCATGCCATGTCCGTAACTACATGAAAGATCAAAATCAGGAACACATCCAGGCAGATTAAAGAGTAAAATTGTGATCTTTGTATGACTGTCTAAAAAAGTTTCAGATAGCAGCTAAAATACACTTGTGCTCTCCAACCTTGGGGTAACGTTCTGCCTGGCATTTGATGGCCCTGACATGGGCGGCCATCCAACACCTCCCAGGTGGACAACGAAGAAGTGACCCGGCGCATCCTGTCAGACCCGGTCTCATACCCAGACACCTTCAGCGGCGAGTGCAAGGGCCTCTGCGAGCGTCTGCTAGAGAAAGACCCAGAGAAGCGTCTTGGCTTCAAGAACGACAGTTGCAAAGTGCTGAGGGAGCAGCCCTTCTTTGCGGAGATCAGCTGGAGCCGACTAGAAGCAGGTGTCTTTGTGCTAAAACATGCAAACATCTGGACGGATTCTTTCATGAAGGAAGTGTTGTCATTTAATCATTTTTAATGTGCTCCTCCAGGTTTGCTGACACCCCCCTTCATCCCAGACCCCAAGATGGTGTACGCCAAGGACATCGAAGACGTGGGAGCCTTCAGCACCGTCAAGGGCGTGATGCTGGACCAGAAGGACGTCAACTTCTACAACGAGTTTGCCTCGGGGAGCATCCCCATCCCCTGGCAGGAGGAGATGATCGAAACGGGCGTGTTCGGCGAGCTCAACATCTGGGCAGAGAAGGGCAAGCTACCCAGCGACTTGGACCCAGAATTCGTGGAGGTTAAGGGCGGAGCTTGTGTGATGCTCTGAAAGGATTGGGGACCTCGAAAGGAAGGAGAGCAAAGATAAACATGTGCGGTCGACAAGTGATGCTAACGGGTTTGATGCAACTTGGCTTTACGCCTTCTTGATCCATGTTTTTAACTCTCTTTAAAAAGTGTAACCATGTAACTCTCTTTAAAAACTGGGGTTAAAAAGACCATATGGTATGTTTTTGCATTATGGTTTGGTAATTTACCTGGTCATTACAGCTTATGATGGTCATTTTACTGGGACAGCCCACAGTAGTACACTCAGAAAAAAAGAGTATCTATTTGTGCCTTTGCTTGTCACTGGGTTGTACCCTTATTGTGCCAATTGTACAATAACCCTATAGCTGTAGGTAATTGTACATTTTAAGATACAGAACGGGACTATGAGGAACATTCTTGCACCACTGATGGTACATTAACATTGTTTGTACCTTGGGGATGTTCCTCAGAGTCTATTTTTGTACCTTAAAAGGTACGATTCCCTACAGCTGTAGGGTACAATTTGCAGACCCTTGCGGGTACAGCCCCAGTGACAAGCAAAGGTACAAATCGATACTGGTTTTTCTGACTAGTGGAGTGAGAGCTGGGGTGAGGAGAAACAGGAGATACCGATCACCCTGTTTTGGACCTTTGGAGGCAGCACTGGAAGCTACGGAATAGCAGGTGCATTTATTTGCAGTAGAAGTGTGTTTTTAGATGAACGGCATTTCCAAAATATATCCAGAGCTCTTCTGGTGTGCCTAAATAATAAATCTGGTTATCACACAAGTTATCTTGAAAAATATTAATATTTTATATTTAGAAATGTAATTATTTTCCTCGCGACCCTGCCAGGATAGGCAGTTGAAAGAAAGTTGGGTGTTTTTATTTTGCGGAAAACTGATTATGTAAACGTCGATCCTTGATGTTTGTGATACTTGTTCAAATACTTGAAGATGATACCAATTAAGGACGATATCTTTTGCGGGTGCTGTATCTCATAGTGTCTTTTCACCTGTTTTGTTGTTTTTGGAAAAAAGTGAACGCAAAATGGACTGATAACTAATCACAAAAGCTTCTTCAGACGTAGGTCAAGCAATGATTTAATTCTTTCCACTTCACCATTCGATTCAAATGGTCTTATTCAAAGACCGAACTGTAAAGCTGAAAAAGACGGGAAACCTCGTTGATGTTTGCTGGCGGATTCCTGGGGAGTCATTTCTGATACTGACATTTATCTGCTTAACGTCTGAATTAAGACGTTGAGAAGTAAATGTAAATACAAGTGTTCTGATTAAATCAAGTTTTAGATTAGGCCTAAATAAAAGATATATACGAAACACTGATGCAATTATTTTTGTAGATGTTTAATTATAGAGATAGGCCTACGTCTATATATTTTTACAGATCTACATCACAAATCATGTGCTCGTACAAATTACTCAATAAAAACAAAAGTAGGAACGTAATTTGTCGGGTGGTGATTTTACATCGCAGTCAAAAATTAGTAGGTGACGTGAAATTTCTATTTTTTGCGGAATTCTTTCCGTCAACATTTTACCATCTGGCCTAGATAACTGCAAAATAAAATTACCAATAAAACCTGTGTTTTCCTCACAGTGACACTTGGTTGCCCGAGATAGACTCAATTAAGATGATCAATTTACTAATCCAATAAACGTAATTCACCTTTGCAGACCGTTCAAATAACCTTTCAATAAATACAGCTGGCGCAAATTTATCGCCATGTACTGGCAGACTGTACAAAAGTCATGAACCATAAAATCAATGTCGTTTCAAGGAAGGGCACCTCGAAAGCCGAGTGGAGATCTGTAGCCTGCCATTGCATAAAATAGGCTACCTAAGGGGATTTGTTACACAAGTCCATACCTCAGTTTCCTTTCGTTTGAATTAAAAACAGAAGTTCACTAAAACCCAAATAACTCACATACATGTCTGTATAGACTGTGTTCATTTCTTTTCTTCCTCCATGCTGCAAATGGAGGGATAAAAAGAGGGAAAGTAGAAAGTCGCACGAGCAGGATGCAACTCTGAGAGAGAACGGAAACCAAAAGCTTAGGCTTGTCAGCTCTCCATCACCGCCGAACGCTAATTACTGCTGTGACCGTGCCACGGATGAATGCGGCAGACGACCGAATTCTTTACCCGAAGTTAATCACCGCAAAACTTTGATTTATCAACGCATCGGTAAGGAGAACAGAGACCATCCAAATGATAGGCATATCCGCGTTAGAATAACACCTGAATACTTGAACTGTGAAATATTAAAATGCGCGTAAAATGTTGACCGGGGTGTTAGTGGAGATACGTATGTCGCCGTCATACGTGGGAAGAACATTGGGCATTTTCACAAAACAGCGGTCAAAAGTTTTATTGATATTGCAATAGCAGCTACTTTGGCGCTTTATGCAGCATATGGCCAGATATTTTGAGCATATTGTTGAGGCTACTGGATGATTTCTACATTAAAACCTTGTCAGGTGAACATTACACAGGATCATACAGGACGGCGTTTTGTTGGCAAAATGTTTTAAATGTCTGTTATAGGCCCGAATTATGCGCAAAGTCTGTTTCATAGCACGGATGTTGACATAAGAAAATCGATTTAATGGCTTTACATGGTCTAAATCAGAACTCCAAATGAAAGTGTCACTGAACCTTAAAAAACAACTTCTTCCAAAAGAACAGGGAAACGGTTACTGGCAAAGTGAGAAGTAGGATGCGGTGTATTATAATGACTATAATGAGAGGCTGACCGCATTATTATCTCTTACAGAAATCAGTGTGCTTTTCTCACGTAAATGGGCATCATACTGTGGGAATGGCAATGCTATAAAAACGTTATGGAAGATGGATGGATGGATTTTCAATGTAATTTTAATGAATTTCTTCGGTTTCTCCCAATTTCTTTATCACTTCCTTTCACAGAGCTCATAACATCCTCTCAGTAGCTATTGCTCCGTATACCAAACCCCTTGGTCCACGCATAGGATCGGGACATAAAACCTTCAGATAACACTGAAGGCAATGTCCCACTCTGGGGATCCTCCCGCAGAGAAATGTTCTCTCAGGCACAAGCCCCAAGACCCGCTGAAACCGGACCATTGCTATCACCGGTATCCCCTTCCGCTGACCCAAATGGGCCTGCAGGGGTACGTGAGGAGTATAATTTGCCATTTCAACTGCCAGATCTGTGCCGAAGAGCCCCACCAGACGAGCACCTTCGTCTCCGGACACCAGGCGGCCGGTCACGCTGGACGGATTTGGACAAAGAAAGATCTCGACAAGCCAGCCAGGAGAACGGACCAGGATCAACACAAGCATGCAGGTAGACCCCTGATGTCGTTTAATTTGAAGTACCAGAGTATTTCGTACATCAATTACGATTAGCCTATCACTTTCGTAAAGTCTAATAAATAATTTCCGTAAATAAAAAGAACTGCATATGTCTTCATTCACATTTTTTTTTTTACCATTTTAATGCTTTAGTTGTAAAACTTCTGAACTACTTTACTAAATATTACATTTAAATCAGATCAATGAAGTGAAAAACCGATTTTAATCGTAAATCCGGTCCAAGTGTCTAAGTGAATCGATTCAAAACCGCCAAATCGACTTAAATTTAGGAGAAGATCAACAAAACAGTTAACACCGTAACAAATCGATACACTTTTTCCTGACACTATTACGGCATATTATTGTGATTTTTTTGTTTGTTTTCTATTCCGGTTTAGTTACATAGTCTATTTTTCCGCAATGTAAAATAGGCTCAATATAATGAGTCGTTGAATACGTGTTTACTTTAAAAATAACAGCACATATCAAAATACATATAAAAATAACAGCAAATCGTAATGTATCGAATCGCTACATGTTTAAATGTAAGCAGATCATTTTAGTATTGCATCGCCTGAAATCTGCATGCACGAAAACGGCTGGTGCCCACAGGTAAAAAGGAAGCTGATTCAACTAGAAAGTACCAGAAAGAAGTGCGTCCAGAAGCAGGCCGGCGGATTCGTGTCTTCGGTTCCGCCTATCAGAGAAGCTGACTCGCTTTTTACATTTTAAAGGAAAACCACGTCTCTACCGGGAAGGCAACATTTCCTGAGTTAATAACTGAGAGTGCGCCGGTCTGGGAGTTAGCAGGACCGCACAAATGCAGATCATAATTTTCTGAGGTCTTTCAAGGGCGAATGAACTTCATGAGTGAAGCTATGAGGTTGATCAATCAATTAATCAATCAATCAATTATTTATTAACAATTAATCAGAACTGGACAGTACAACCCGCCTCCGAGTAATGATATTGTCATGATGAATCAACGGGGACCAGTGGCGGAGCTAGACTTTTATTTAAGGAGGGGGGGGGCAAAGGGTGAGCAAGGGTTTCTCAGAGGGGTACATATAAATATGGTAAATGAAGGGAAAATTCATTCAATTGATGAATCTAGGCAGCTAATTAAACCCTCACATTACAGTATAGTGAAGTTCATTCAAAGCTTTAATATGACATGCATAACCTGCTTACATGCAGTGGAAAACTAATGACTGATTTAGACGCTGTCTAAAAGACGATCTATATCAGCACGAGCAGGGCTCGTGGCTAAGGCCCAGTAAAAAAAAATATTAGTTTATCATCCCCGCCCGCGTGGCGAATTTAGCCCGCATCGATTTAAAATTTTTTTTTTTGAAAGTGTCTTTTCCTGTGTAAATTCCACTGCCGGCGTTCACAAATTTTGAATGAAACATTTTTTAAAAATATTTTCTTTTCATAT
>JABFEA020000103.1:86621-98975 GCA_019775915.2 Cyphomyrus plagiostoma | reverse complement strand
GATGGCAAAAAGTGGCCGACGAATTATACGTGGAAGTAGTGTGCATTGTACTTACTGAATACAGCGTTTCATTTCCTTTGTGTCAGAATAATTATTTAATACAGTAAAATCCAGTTATAACAGAGTTCAAGGGACCTGGAAAAACAGTCCGTTATATCCAGAGTTGCTGTTTGCCCAGAACACAACTACAGGACAGCATTTACTCATGCCACACCCCAGCAGAGACACCTGTCGTGTAGACTATTAGATTGTACATGTAGTAAGCTTTACCTGACCAGATGCGTGACTATTAATAAAACTATTAATGCGTGACTATGATGACTGCATACCTGTGCTGATATCACCTGCACGCCACGCGCCGTGTAGGCGGAACTGCATGTCCGTTATAACCAAACAGAACTACAGCTAAAAGCGGCCCTGGGAACCAAATTGTTTGTCCTTTAATAGCGAAATTCCATTATAAGGGAGTCCACTATAACGGGGTTTTACAGTATGATCAAACATAAGTTCAATGAGAACATGGGAACAGGTTAAAGTACAAGAATATACTTCTAACTGGTAAATATTGGTGTATAACTAAAGAATCGCTGACAATCTAATTTTTTATATTACACACACATACACATATACACACACACACACACACACACATACATACATACACACACATACATACACACACATACATACATACACACATACACACATACATACATATACATACATACACACACATACATACATATACATACACACACACACACACACACATACATACACACACATACATACATACACATACACACCTTGCCTAGTTTGACTTTGAATATAAGGTGCAAATAAATCTTTCAGGTACAATATTCCCCCTCAGCTGAAGTGGTATCTTTGGAAAAGAATTTCTTCTGGCAGGAATAAAGGATCTGGCCCATCGCACAAATCCCTCTCTGTATGAAATTCTCCTTATAAATTGCACACGTATCAATTGGTCCCTCATCCGTGAAGTTTCAAAACGCCAGATCTAGGGTCATGCCAAATCGTCAATTACATCAGGCTAAACGAGTAATCCCCATACGAAAAATACCCCCCCCAGTTCTGGAAACATCCAGCATAAACAAACAAGGGCCTTGTTTAAAAATCTGGTTCCTCTGCACTCCCACTCTCATTCCCCGCTGCCGTGTCTCGCTGGCAGGATGGTACGAGGGCGTCCGCCTCTCCGACGGCGAGTCCGGCTGGTTCCCCTCGGCTACCGTGCAGGAGATCACGAATGAGCACGTGCGGCGTCGGAACCTGCGAGAGCAGTACCGGGTGGCGCAGGCCAGGATGCAGGGAACCACCCTGCAAAGACACAACTGTGGGAACCAGGAAGGTCGTCCAGAGCAGAGGCTTCTGCAAGCCCCAGTGGCTGCTGGACTCCCGGTACCGGCTCTGAGAGCCTCGGAGTCCTAACCGATTTCACAGGAAACGTCTGGAGTTTGGGATCAGGCAGCGGAACCTTCCGACCGAACCTGCAATCTCGGATTACAACACAGACGTATAAATGAGGGAACCGTCTGTACCCGAGGCCGGAAGGCTAAAGCTCACAGCCCACGAACCCTGGATGTGCGACAGGCCAAGCGGCAGGCGGGCCGCTCAATGTGGGTTTGGCCGTTTGGAAGGACACCCCCTAGCTGTAAAGACCAAGAATACCCTCCACAATGTTTTTCTACAGTGCCTTTCCCCATGTGGTTGACCCAAACCATGTAGTAAAATCACTTGTAAAATGTCATTTACAAATTGAAATCTCAGAATTCAGCATGCTGAATTGATTCTCCAGAATCAAGAATTTCCCCACTTAAGATTTTTAAAAACCGGAAACCCCCTAGTATCTCTAAAACCTCTTGCAGACACCTTTAATATCCGTCACCTTCATTCTTTAACTAAGGATGTCCTGTCCTGTGCCTAGGTGGGTTAGGAGTCCAGCACCATAGCAACAGCAACCTGTTCATGCACAGATGGGGAGATGAAAACGGTGGCACTCGCTCCCCCAGATAACCATCAGCCAAACGTTCCATTTTAAAGCAATGGACAGTTTGTTTCATTCAATTCATCCTTGTGCCCCATTACAAAACTATGTATTAATTACATTTTAACTACTCTTATATTAAATAATACATTTAAAAAAAACTGTACTAAGTGGTGAAGAGGAAAAGGGTCACAGCTAGTTCATCAGCACCTAGCGGTCAAGAAAAGGCAAAATGGAACATGTGCCGTAAATACAGGAATATATACACCCACACTTTATTAAAGATGTTTACATACAGGATCATATAAGCTGGCAGAACACAGCCAATAGGTCCCCCTCAGGCAGGGAACCAGCCCCCAATTCCCCCACCCCTCAAACGCCAGAACCACCAGTGTCACCTCCAAAGCCCACACCAAGGGGTGCAGGAGACGTTGCCTGCGTGAGAAGCAGATGCACCAATATTAGAGCCAATATTGGCATTGTGATAAAATGAGTCAACCAACGGTTTATCAGTGGAGCAAAACAGCTTGATATATAGGCATGATTTAGGCACCAGTTTTAAATGTATTTAAAATCTGCAATACAATTAAGGAGCATTTCTACTGAGCATCAATTACCAAGGAGGCTGAAGGTCCACTACCTCGGATAAAAGCCAGCCACCGGGATTGGCCCTTCAACGCCCTGCGGGGTCGTGTCAGGGGCGGGACCTCGGCGCCCGCACGGGATTTGTAGATCAACATTTCCCGGGTACCATTTATGGGGTAGTGGCATCCGATTGGTTGTCTAGAAAAGCAGAAGATGGACTAAATTGTACAGAGTTGAATGGAAACGGAGGACGGTCCTCCTACAGAGGTACAAAGGAGCGCTGAGCTCTCACCTGTAGCCGTACGATGGGTGAGTGAATTGGTTGGGTGCAGGTTGGCCTTTTGGGGAAAACCGGACTTCGTTCATGAACACCAGGTTATTTCCCTCAATCTGGAGCAGAAAAGTGGGACTCAGCATCAGCCAAGAAACCATATCTACAGTGTGGATGGCCAAGAAAACCAAAGAGTCATTTATCATCTACAGCAGATTGGCCGACGGTCAGGTTAGTTCCCCGACTGACCCCTTTTGGGGATTTTATGTATTGAAAGTTGACTCACGCTCACTGTGGTGCCACAGGAGCTCAGCCTGAAGCTGAAGAGTGCTCGTGAGTGGTCGCTGTCCTGCGGCTTGCAGGACGGGTCCAGCAGGCTGGTGTGCCGGGGGTCCACCGGAGGGAAGGCACCGGCCGTATCCACCACAACCACCATCCGCCCGTCTGGGAGGCACACTGTAGGGGGTGGGGCCACAGAAGTCACCTTCAGGGGAAGCATAAGAACCACCTTCTGATACAATGGAAAAGTTCAGAGAGCTTAATGGGCCAAAAGCTAGGCTATTAGAGTCACCAGATTATTACATCTGCTAAATCTGATCATGGAGGGTGCCATCTACAGGGCACCAACAGAACCAGAGCCAATTTATACCCTCCACAGAGGCAAAATCAGGGAAAAAAAAATCCATGATCTTTCAGATTGACCCTTAGCTGTGATTAACAGTAAATGATGGGGGGGGGGGGCACACCAGAATTTTACCCATGAGCTCCTTGAGGGGGAAGGTACAGCGCTGGATGTAGGAATGTTCCACCATGCCAGTGTCCACATCCATCACGCTTACCACCAGGCTGGCCACCAGCCCCTGGAGGCTGAGCTCCTGCCAGAGGGGAGGAGTCAGCTACGGCCGTCCGTGTACATGCCTGTGCAAGCGTGATAAACAGGAAGCACAAGCGATGATCCAGCTCAGCGCTGCCCACCTCATAGGCCATGCCCGGCCCAAAAAGCGGCACCTCCACACCAAGGTACCCTGGGCCACTCTCCAGCCAGTATCGCCCCTTATCCACCAGCTCGGGCTCTAGCCTATGGCTTCCAACGAACAGCCACCACTGGGTCTCCATGTTCCCATAATGCAGCTGCAGCCTTATGCTGGCATCAGTGCACTGGGCTTTAATCTTGGGGAAGACTGGAGGGAGAAAAGTAGAGAGCCAGTGCCGTTGCCAAGGCGGGGACTCGAGAAGTGGTGTGAGCGTACGACCGCACTCACCAACATCCTGTAGCTCACAGACCACGGAGGCGGGATGGGAGAAGGTCTCCCCATGGGGAATCAGGAGCAGGGTAAAGTTCACCTGCAGTGTGTACCTCCTGTACCTGTTTCCCAAGTACTAGAGAGGGAGAAGGAGGACTAGTAGTCAAGAGCCCAGATGAGAAGAGAGCAGCTGAATGTAGCCGATTCTACAGCCAGTCCCTGGAACTCCTAGCCGGTCGATTTGTGCTCCTACCCAGGTCTCTGAGGATCGGCTTAAACACGACGGCAGTGTGTGTTTGGAAGAGGCTCACCTTCTGCAGGACAAGCTGGTGAGAAAATGGCACCTGCAGCAGGTAGGAGTGAGTGCCGTTGGGCAAAGGGACGTGAGATATGAGGAGACCGATCTTCTCCGCATCCAGAATGGGAACGAGGTGGCCCCCAGCAGTCAGGTGGGTGAGGGAAACGTCAGGGGGGAATGCCCCCAGGCTGACTGAGAACCCCCCCTCCTCAGGGACAGTGACTACAGGGACATTAAAACAAAAATCACTGCCTGATTTTGGGGAAATTAAAATAACTGTCAAGCTTAGTCTAAAGCACTGCTGCCCCCTGCAGGGCAAGAATTGCACTGCACCACAGAATGACGATGTTCCCATTGAGGGGGCTTACGGTTCATAATGCTGGGGGTCCGAGGGACAACCGGTGTCCACAGGGGCCGGAAGGAGCGGTGCTGGGTCAGGTCCCACTGGCCGTCTTGCCACTGGTGCATGTAGAACAGGTCTATGGAGTACGACTGGGAGTACTGGCCATGCATTACATGACTCTGGAGGAAAGGTCACGTGACAAATCACAGAACATTTATTCCAGGGAAAGCAGTGGATCGCTGTGACAGGTCTTAAAGCATGTTCTCTTATACATTAATTATTTTTAATGATTCTGATTAATCATTTATTTAAAAGATTGCAAAGTACTTTTACAGACAAAGATTTTAGTTTGGGCTGTCGTGCACAGCAAACAAGGACAAAACCAGCATAATAAAAATATATATAAATAAAATGATGTGTTTAGCGCATGTAACGCGTAGGGCAATGCAATGTAGCACAAGGTTGAGTCATAAAGGATGATCTCTGCCATAGTCATGGAAACAATTGACAGTAACCACGGGGATGGCAGTCTACCGTCCCCATATCATGAGCCACAGAAGGCCGTACGCTGTATCAAGGCAGGTCACCTTCAGGAAACCCCCGTCAGCGCCAAAAGGAATCCTGATCACCACCACCCCGCCACCAACGCTCAGGCGGTAACCCCTCTGTTGGAGTTCACAGTCGCTCAGGAAGCTTCCGGCCACACCCACTGCTGCCCCCTTGTCCTCAAAGGGGACCTGCACCAGGGGGGGCAGGAGCTGAGGGAAACGCCACAGGACGTAGGAGCCGTCAAGCTCACCTTTGTCTGGAGAGAGGGGAGGAGCAAGACGGATCATTAACCCGGCCATCGGTACCACCTCACTGAACAGGGCCCAAGCAACTAAAACATTACTGCGCTAACACTCCCAGAACACCCATTGAGAAGAGAGCGCCCCCGGGTGGTGAACGTACGCATGCCACACGCCAGCGAGGTGTCCACCATGACCAGAGTCCACTGGTGCCTGTAGAAGACTGTGGCACTGATCACCTCCAGAACGACGCCTTTCTCCTGAAAGTGTGTGCACAGCAGAAGATGCGTAAAGCGTGCATGCGGTCCCGAGCGAAGCCATGCAGGACAGCACTCCAGAAGCAGGCCGGAGCGCGGCGCCACCTGCAGGACGTAGGCGTGGGGAGCCGCGTAGGAGCAGCGCAGGATGATGCGCGTGCCTGTGGCGTTGACATGGTAACCCATCAGCTGCGCCTCCTTCAGGGAGAGAGTCTCCTCCCTCATGGCAGAGGATGAGGATGGAGACTCCGCCGGGACACTGAACACAACCTGCCACTCCTTCGTCCCCCCCTCCTCCGAACCCTGGTATGAGGATGAGACAGCACACTGTCAGGCGAGTGCCGTAAATACAGGAGTATGTGCACCCTTCACTTTATTAAAGATACACATACATTATTAACATACAAGCTGGCAGAGCCAGCAGGTCATATATCAACCGGGATACTACAGTCATCCACCCACAACTCCGCACCCAAAGGACGCACCAAGGGGGGCGGGGTCATCCATTCTAGACCCTTCTGCTCAAGAGGGGGGGTGGGCTTCCTGGCAGACACCTGAGCAGAGCGGGCAGAATCAGTGACCCTCAAACGCTTCATGGTGGTCAAGCTATTTTGGTAAGCCATTTAACCGTTTTTTTTTGGGGGGGGGGGGGTCCTACATAAAAAGGACACTCCCCCCCCATGCCCAACCCACACACCTCCATGTAGTTTTCTTCGCAGATGATCTCACGGGGACTCCAGTGTGGCAGGGGGCAGGTTAACAGGAAGGGGTACGTGCTCTCGCTGCCGTCCGGCTCGGTGTTCATAAACCACACCAGCAGCCGCAGCCCGGTGACGTCCTGCAAGCACCAGAGAACGTGTGGAAGAGTCCAGATGGCAAAAAGTGGAGGCATCCACAAAACACCACCGAACCCATATAACTAAATGACTGGATCATTTCTTTAACTCTGTCTCAAAATGAAAGAATTCAATTCATCCGTCTTCTGAAACCACTTATCCTATTCAGGGTCGCGGGACGTCCAGAGCCAATGCCAGAGGCTACGGGCGCAAGACAAGGAACCACCCATGATAGGATTCCATCTCATCGCAGGACACACTCACACATGCACACCTATGGGCAATTTAGTTACTCCAATTAACATCAAGCATGATTTTGGACTGGAGGAAACTCCACAAGGACATCGGGAAAACTTGAAAACTCCATGAATGATTGGAAGACCAAATGGCCATTAAAGCTAAAGCAGGTGCTCGGGTCCCGTAAGAACGTCACCTGACTGTCCACATCGCAGGCCAGGTAGGAGGCGCGAAGCACCAGGTCTCCCCCGGGGTTCAGCAGCACGGTGTAGCCGCACTGGGCAGCCCTGCGGCCCGATACGGGATGGACGCCGCTGGCCCCTGGGGTGGCAGGAAGAAGGTACGAGCAAATAGCGGAGGGATCGGGGTGTATACGCCAATCCAGCGACGAGGAAAAGGGCAACACTCTCACCTTCGATGTCAAATCTGAACATGCTTCCCAGGAAGCCGGACTTGACCACCAGGCAGAAATGCCGATCCAGACACTCTGTTCTGAACATCCCTTACCGGAAGAACAAGATATCGCATAAAAACACCCATGACCGACAAATGAGAAGAAAAACACAACCATATGTTGCCTTTAATTCTACGTTATATTTGGAATAAGCGCTTTGGCCGATTGTTTTTGCGCTAAGAAATATTTAAAGATTTTAAGACCGTGAAAATTGAAATTAAACGTTTATAAGTGATATGGAATAAAAATAGACCTTACCGACAGGCGCTTGATGTGGTACACCGAAAGACAGCAAGCTCTGCAACAATATTCTAGAAAACAAATATAGGGTTTTAATAAACAATTATGAATTCACGGATCCTTAGGAAAACTTTAACAAAAATAGCTAACCTTAGAATTATTTGGGAAACCGTGCGCGCAGCTGGCTTTAACATGATTTTCTGATGTTTAGACTTTTTTTGCACTTTGAGAATAACCGTTTGGAAAATATTCCACTTTCCTGCCAGTCTTCAAGCACACATGCTAGGACGGCCTCTGGTCTGCTCGGCATTTTGACTGCGCAGAATTAACGGCTGGCAGCTAATTACTTAATTGCCTGGTCACGTGACTTAGGGAGTCAGTCTCGTCGACGTTTGACGTGTCTTGGTTGAAAGTGCTTTATTAAAAAATAAATATTAATAAATCAGCATGTAGTAAGAAATTTACCTAAATGTCATGTCAAAGTGTAATCCGGCTGCGTTCACCGAATTTAAAAAGCGACCCAACGCTGCCTGTAGCCCAGGATCCTCGTTCTGGACCTGGAGATTGGAGACTTGCTGAATACGGCGAGAAAGCGTCGCTGTCCGCTTTTCACTCCAGGACATCGGGCGGCGGTGTGAATATTTGTTTTGTATGAATCATCTCGGAAAACCCCGCTGAAGAAGAACGAAGAAGCGGACAGCTGAGCAGCACAGTATTTCCGGAAACATGGAGGCCGTTATCGGGGAAGTTGTTGCCCCTGAGGATCTTATAGTGAGTTTTTGATATTTTCTTTAATCTACTGTTAACAATAACATATCAGAGATGATGGGATGGAAAGTTGTGGACGTGGGGCGGCTGTCAAACACGTCGCGCATCTTCCCCGATAGATCAGAGGGTTGTTTTGGGCGAAGTTAAATTAGGACCCCGCTTTGCGAAATTGCGTTTATTTTGATCCCGTTTTGCCCATGTTGCCCCACAGATATTCGGGCTGCTGTGTCGTTGACGTGGTTTATCCGCTGTTCAAAGCGTTGGGAAGCCCACAAACTTGCCATCGCGACTGGCCAGGGAAATGGACTGCTTTCATAACTTTCCCCACTAATTTGATGTTCCTTCAGAAATTCGAAAAGAAGTACAACGCAGAGCTGGTGGAAGGTGGTGTCTCCAGCGTCACGCAATTTGAGTACGCCTGGTGTTTGATCCGGAGCAAGTACTCGGACGACATCAAAAAGGGAATCGTGTTGCTGAATGGTAGGCGGTCAAAGCAGCACCGGAATAAGCCAGAGATGAGCTTGTATGTAATTACTTTAAACCGTAGGGGTAATAACGGGTAATATTTAACAACAGTTTTATGCGTATACAGTGTACATACTTTTACAAAGATCTTTATTAGATCTCTTCCAACGTTATTTATTCCTGATGTTCCTTTTTTCCGGAAACATCAGGTTGAACAAAATGTTATGCATTCGTGTGATTCTGTCCTTTTAACAGAGCTGGTCCACACCGGGACGAAAGACGAGCAGAGGGACTACTTGTTTTACTTAGCCGTCGGGTGCTACAAGCTTAAGGTGTGTCCTTTTCACTGAACCCGCAGTGCCCCGCCACAGCTTTAGGTGGTGCTGTTGCTTAAGCATCTATACATGACATCAGGCTCTCTAGCTGAGCAAGATGGGCAGCGGTTTTCCTCAGCACCAGTATCTTGGATTTTTCCTTTTTTGTTTATATATATAACCCAGCTGTATCCTGGGCTCTTTATAAAGGGGCTTTTTGACTTTTAAAGGATAGTTTCATGTATTGGTGTGTGTGTGTGTGTTTTTTTTAGTGTGTTTTCTTTCTTCAGGATCTGTGTCCCCTTCTTCCTTTTAGGAGTACCAGAAGGGCCTAAAGTACATCCGAACCCTGTTGAAAAGCGAGCCTGGGAATACCCAGGCCCTGGAGCTGGAGAAAGTGATCGACAGGGCAATGAAGAAGGGTGAGGATGTGTAGGCCTGAGAAACCCTTCTTAATATTGTGGCCAACAGGGGTGGTTTAGGATTTTTTAGGTGGGAGGGCATAAGAGGGGCCATAATTCTTATAGTGGACCCAACCTTATCATTAGCCCATGATATGTTAGTTACAGGGGATGGGCACTGAAGGGGCCAATTAGCTTTCAGTGTGGGCTTGTGTGTGGCGGCTGAGCTCACAGTGCGATGTGTTTGCCCTCTGCAGATGGGCTGATCGGCATGGCCATCGTCGGGGGCCTTGGCCTCGGCCTCGCCGGCCTGGCGGCGGGACTCATCGGTCTGGCCGTGGCAAAGAAGGTCTAATTAGCACCCGCACCCCCCACCCCCCGAACAACCTCGATGCCCAGCCAGTGGTATGAAGCCTAACCAGGAGCTCGACTCTACCAATGCTATGCTGGTGTCATAAAATGGTGTCATTTTATTTAGGTGTGTTTGCGAGAGGAAGGTAAGTTTCTGTTAAAGAATCGCCATGTTTTTCGTGTTTTTTGCCCAAGCTAACAGTTCTCAGGTGCACATGACCTTCCAGCGTGTTCTGGGGGCTGCCCTGGAGAATAACACACTGTCTGCGGCTCTTTCTGTATTTGTTTTTAATTATTTGTTTGTCGAATGGCTCTTGTAGGCATGACCCGGTGATTTGTGACTAGCAGAGTATTCGGTAGAAGGTTAAAGATCGCTGGCAGCTATGACTGTGCACACAGATGGTGGATGTAGTGAGTCTGCAGTTTCCTGGATAAAATGTTACGGATCCAGATCAAGGCTTACTGGAGTTTATAATGAGAATCTATCTAATTGTTATATTGCATAATATTCCTTGTGTGTGAAGAATGTGTATTTTTTTTAATGCTCTGAGGACTGTTCCATATTGTCACTGGGAATAAGGTTTTCCTCAAGGCTAAAGCGTTCCTGCCCGTCGCCCATAGAGGGCAGTGTAGGCATTCCCTGTCAAAATACATGGTTCGATTCTCTAACAGATAGCAAGTGTATGTTATGTAACACTTGACAGTTTTATTGAGAGATTTAATTTGTTAGTGATTAGTGACGTGAACTTTGGCTTCATAAGCCGCAGTTCGTGAGATTATGGTGCATCGCTGATTAGTTTAACTCCCTTGTAATTGAACGGTTCCTGCTGGGTTACGCTCTGCAGTTATGCCAGTGCCTGATTCCTGACTGCCGGTTGCTTCACTGTCTGTGTTCAGTATACGCCAAATACAAAAATCCCTGTAATGATTACAATATTCAGTAAAACGTGCAGGAGTATGATTCTGGGGTAAATTGACTGTTTACTCGAAATAGCAGTATTATGAACTTGTACCCATATGTTTAACACAAACATTTAATACGCCGGTTAACCAAACAGTTTTTCAAACAAAGTGGGAAACTTGTTTCTCTGAAAGCTATTCCAAAGAAACATTTTGTTAAAGGGAGAGGCTGTGTTAAAGTGCTTCCTGTCCGTTTTATTATTTTAAAGAGACTGTTTTGAGTTATACAATGGCAACTTGACCACTACGCACTGGTCCCAGGTCAGCACTGTGGCTCTTTATTATAAACCGTATTTTCTTATCTGCGTTGTCAAGGAATATATTAAATATGTGCTAAATACGTTGCTGCTTGCCGACTGTGGAATTAAAAACGGTTCTAATAAAACAGATACTCGCGTGTAAGTCCTTTAAGTTATTGTGTAATTGCTGCCGTACGGCTTGGGCAATTTTATCGGCTGTGCAGTTGTACCGTCTGCTGGTCAGATGAAAATGCTATTTGAACATGTAGTTGGATGAAATTCAACGTGTAATAATGATTTATTGTGAATGTACTTACTGTTTTTTTGTGTAGCTGAGTTTGACAATATGAATAACTGGGCTCTCACCATGCACTCCTTGGCAGAAAAGCCGAGGGTTGTCTATGCGCTCCAGACTTGAGTTTCACAGAGGCACATTGAAAACGCTGTTTATAATCCCTTTTTACTTTACGCATCTGATGCTACAGTATCCTCTGACCCCCCCCAGCAATGTTTTCTGAAAGCTTGCACAGGCGTACTGTATGGGTATTGCATATTTCCACTGTCTTAATGTTGACTGAGAGTTGCATTAATTCGGCACTTTTCAAGACTCCCACAGCATTTTTCAAGACCAGTGGGGGGCCACTACAACCACCCCCACTGTGTAGCCCCCACCTGGATGATGACAGCAGCCATTCTGCACCAGTATGCTCAGCACACAGTACCTAAGGTGGTGAAGGGGCAGGAGAGAATTCACCAGTTGGATATAGGGGATGGTTGGTGGCCAGATATGAAAGGGCCACAGTGGGCAGTTATAGCCAGGGCATCAGAGGAATACTTTTATTTTACATCAAAAGATGGCAAGGTGTTCCCATCACTGGGGTCCACACAGACCAGAGGATGGGCTACCCTGCCAGTCACACCAACACCTCTCCCAGCAGCAACCCAGCTTTCCTACTGGGTCTCCCATCCAAGTACTGGTCAAGCCCAACCCTGCTTGGCTTCAGGTGGACGACTTAGTCTGACCTGCAGGCAGTATGGGATACATTTGGTCTGGCTCAGCCTTTGATAGGTGACCCTGGGACAGCCTGAGCTCCTTTGGTCTGGCTCAGCCTTTGATAGGTGACCCTGGGACAGCCTGAGCTCATTTGGTCTGGCTCAGCCTTTGATAGGTGACCCTGGGACAGCCTGAGCTCCTTTGGTCTGGCTCAGCCTTTGATAGGTGATCCTGGGACAGCCTTTGATAGGTGACCCTGGGACAGCCTTTGATAGGTGACCCTGGGACAGCCTTTGATAGGTGACCC
>JABFEA020000103.1:70043-85153 GCA_019775915.2 Cyphomyrus plagiostoma | reverse complement strand
AACCGGAGTACCCGGAGGAAACCCCACGACGACACGGGGAGAACATGCAAACTCCACACACATGAAGCCCAGGCGGACACTCGAACCCGGGTCCCAGAGGTGTGAGGCAACAGTGCTAACCACTGCACCACCATGCCGCCCCATAAGTTCTATAATAAGAAACGCAAACATAATTAGCAGCACTACTCACTTTTTGTGCGTAAACATGGAAATAACATATATAGGCAACAGACCTACCTATGTAAACATATGAAAACATTATAATCTCATAAGATTCAACTGATTATTCATGAACTTCAGACAAATACGAATAATGCTGTCACATCGTAGTTACACTGGAAAATCCATAAAAAGAGGGAAGCTGATCTAAACTGTTCTGTTTCAAGAATATATATACACACACACACACACACACACACAAACAAACGTACCTGGAATTTATTTTTAGATCTGTGGCTGCAGCAAAAACTGATATCTACACTACACCGCTGACACCGTGTAGCGTTCTTACAAGAGGAGGTAAGACCGAAAGCTTCAGTTTACCTTACTCGCAAACTATTAGCAACTTAGACAAATTATGATATTCCAAAGCTCCAACATCATGCGTTGAGCTACAAGTTAAGTTAACTAGGCATTCGCCATAAAGTAGTGGGTAGCGCTCCCTTGCATCTGGGAGGCTGCTGCTACCTTTGGTTGATGGTGGAGAACTTTTTCAAAGTGTAGTGAAGAACCACAGTTTTAATGATAATTAAAATCTGAAATTGTACGACGGTACGATTTTACCTACTACAATGTAAAGATTGATTTGTGGACCTGATTAAACAGTAAAATAAAAATATGTCATGACTTATGTGACTCCGGTAATTTGATACCCCTTCACTACAGTATTTGGCGTCACCGACAGGTCAAGACATGCTAATGATTTTAGCCCCTATTATAGGTTCTGTGCCCCCCACTGAATACTTACCCTTAACAAATTAACTGCTGGGGGCCGTCAGTTCACATCAAACTTCAGTTCACATGCTGTGTTTAAAGAACAGCGGGGTATTGACTTTAATTTAATACGTTTCATTCCATTGCATCGTATTGGCAAAAAGGAAAGGCTCTTTTTAAACGGACAGTTTTATAAAAAAAAAAAAAAAATTAAATCACGTGACAGGCGGTAACTTGAAGAGGAGAATCCCTTGACCTTGGGTGATGCACAGGATGTTTTTAAAACGATGTCGTGTCCGCACCCCCAGCGTGTACGAGATTTTAAACCATAAAAATGCTTCATATAACAAGCAGGCACAATAAACTCTATATCTGGGACATCCGACTACATCTAAGAAAATAAAAAACAACTATTACATTCTGCTGTTACTGTTGTGGAGAAATTACACTATAAACTGATATCAACCATAAAAGGAGCTAATTAAAGGTGTGTTTTACTGATTGTCACCTTAACTTTCAGCTCCATATTGCAGCTGGCAGAAAACACACACTGCGTGACAGCCACAATATTTCACCGAAACCGATTTATTTCACCGAAATGTTTTAATTGCGCAAACTATATTGTTGCTCGCTAAATGAGGTTCAAAGTCTATACTCGCTGGGTCTGTGCAGTGAAACTAGTGCCTGTGTACTGCTTGAGGATTGGATCGAAACACTGGCACAGTGTTTAGATCCCAATGGTGATGGGTTCCAGGTGACCCTGACCAGGATAACCTGCCAGAAGGTAAATGGATCATCACCGACGTGTCTTTGTACCTATCCCATGAAAATCTATTAAACTTAAACCCCTCTTCTGTGATGGACAGAGGTCATTCCTACAGTTTCACATTTTTTCTTGATTGCCCTGGCACATTTCTCAAATCACACTACGGCTTAACTGCAAAACATTTAACTCATGCCTTTTAAAGCAAACAATTCTATCAATGAATTATTTAGTGGCACTAAAGCACTGACCTCCTCAGCTCTGAAAGACGTTGCCGTTATTTGCTTTTGAGATATTTAAATTATTTGCTTTAGAGAGAAGAGTTATTGTCTTTTGCAGTTGAATGATAATGGTTTGGTATATTTGCATAAACTGTTTCGAAAAATGCTCCAATCGTCGTGAGATTGTTACATACGTTTCATGAAATGTGCCAAAGCAATCAAGGAAAAGAACTGTAAGGATATTTCTGGGAAGACGTGACTCGTTACGTACTTCAAAGGAACAAGGAGACTCGCAAAACAGTTTTTATGGGGTGCTTGTGTGGTTCTGAGGAGATGAAACGCGATTAAAGGTAAGGAAAACCAGGAGATATACAACTAAAGGAAGAACAGAGGGATCGATTCTTCCCTATATATAGCAGTGAAGGAAGTTTGTGGAATGCTGGCATTATGCCTTTAAGCCAACGGTTATCAAAATGGTCTGAGTATAAATAATTAAATCAGTGTGAGCTTATTTGGGAAAATGTTTATAAGACTAAAAGACCTCCTAATATAATGTCCTGCTTTCCATTCGTGTGTTTGGCACATATTAGGAGGCCAGTCATGCCTACGGAGGCCTATCGCCGCCCTCATACTAATTCCTCAGGCAGGCCGCTATGATGTAACAGTTGCTGTGAATGAGGCCTTTTCCAGAGACGGGGGCTCTGCCAGTCGCTTTGTGGGAAGCCGTGTTGCCAGGAGGCGTCGCTCCTCTATGGGCTGCTTCTGCCTGTGTCCCCCTTCCACTGCTCTAAGGCTGACAGAGAGATCAATAGACGGATGGAGAGATGGATGGATTCGGCTCAGTAGGTTGGGATACTGTGATTGTGATCGGAGGGTCACTGGTTCACATCCCATAGCTGTCGGAGTGATGTCACCGTTGGGCCCTTAACACCCCCAATTGCTCCACAGATGGGCAGACTCTGCTTTCTCAGAAAAGCAAGGAAAAAATGCCAAGGTTTTGTTTCAACCAACTCGGTCACTTAGTTGACTGAGACTCTTTATGCTGAGCTGGTTGGTTGAGACAAAATCTTGGTGTGGATTTGTACTGTCTGGATGTGAACTATCCACTGTTAGACAGTAAAAAAGACAGGAGTCGTGCATTTAACTTGACTTTCAGCGACAGTGTTGAGCAGCCACTCACATTCCATTGGCTAGTGCCTTCAAAGGTCCTACTGCAGGACCCCCCACTCAAAGCCACATCCATCCCTCTAACCAGCAGAGAGATGCCGCGTCACCAGACTCTCCCAGGGTTCACAAAGCCCCTCTTGGCTGGGGGGGCGTGACGCTCGGGTGCAGCATTGAAGTGGAATCACCTGGGTAACAAAACGCTGAACAAACAAGCTTTCCATAAAGAAATGACCCCCCCTCTCAGAACGGGCTTTGATTGGCTCGCGCTGGTTCTGCCAAGTCTGCAGCTGAGTGCCCCACAACCCAGTGGGCCAGACGCATTTGCAGTCCGATTGCGCGCTAAAGTCACAAACGCTTCTCTCTAAACACACCGGGGGCTACATTCAAAAGCCTCTTGGTTCTGTGCGCACCAAACTCAAAGAAATGTTTTTATGCAAATTAGTTTGCTTTTTGCAAATTTTGTTGTGCAATCTGTATTTGTAATGTGTGCTGTAAGCAAAGCCATAAGCAGAGGTGTAAGGCTCCGGTCCAGTACAGTACAAATCCATACCAAGATTTTGTATCAACCAACCAGATGAGACTGTGTGTCTGACTCTTTATGCTCAACTGGTTGGTTGAAACAAAATCTTGGTCTGGATTTGTACTGTCTGGACCTGAGCCTTACACCGTTGGCCATAAACATTACTACCGAGAAAACCAATAGGAGCAAAGCACTTAACCTTAGAAAGCTTTTCTGAATCTAGCCCCAGATCATGCCTTAACAATCCAATATGCTACACTAACGTCCTACACACTCTTACCTCCACTGGGCATTTTTCTGTGTTTCGCCATATTTTCGTGACAAATCTTTTTTACTGCATTTTTTACTACATCAGGACTGTTCAGTAAGGATGGAAAGCGGGAGGGACAATGGGGCCAGTTCCGGACACAGTGAATAAAAGGCAGCTATCTCTGATTGGTCAGATGGAGGAAGGCGCCGTCACGCACTCGACCGTGCTCTCTGATTGGTCAGATGGAGGAAGGTGCCGTCACGCACTCGACCGTGCTCTCTGATTGGTCAGATGGAGGAAGGTGCCGTCGCACACTCGACCGTGCTCTCTGATTGGTCAGATGGAGGAAGGTGCTGTCGCACACTCGACCGTGCTCTCTGATTGGTTAGATGGAGGAAGGTGCTGTCATGCACTCGACCGTGCTCTCTGATTGGTCAGATGGAGGAAGGTGCAGTCGCACACTCGACCGTGCTCTCTGATTGGTCAGATGGAGGAAGGTTCATTATATAATTACATAGATTATGTTATATATATGGGTCGTAGCCCTTCATTATACAGTCACGTAGATTATATGGTATGTAGCACCTCATTATACAGTCACATAGATTATATGGCATGTAGCCCTTCATTGTATAGCCACATAGATTATATGGTATGTAGCCCTTCATTGTATAGCCACATAGATTATATGGTATATAGCCCTTCATCATATAGTCATGTAGATTATGTGGTATGTAGCCCTTCATCATATAGTCACATAGATTATATGTTACATAGCCCCTCTTTATACAGTCACATAGATTATATGGCATGTAGCCCTTCATTGTATAGTCATACTCTGCCTTCTCCCATGTGTTTCTGGCTCAGACTGGTTCACCTCAGCTACTCCAAGGATCCTCCAAGGAATCTCACTGGACTAAGCAGGGCTGCTAGGTAACTCCACAGGAAGCACTATCGCCTCTCACCTCTAGGACCAGGACCTAGAGGTGTCTTGCGCCTGTAGGCTCTGGACCCTTCGCAACCTTGACTAGGACAAATGATTACAGAAGATGGATGGATGGGTTATGTGTAGCACATTACACAGAGGAGTGGAAAATATCACCACACTGTCCAGCAGATTAGAGGGCTTCAAACTGCAGTGTCAGTGTACAGTAAAGTCAATCTGAGGACAATGGGGTAAAGCAGGGTTCAGAGAGGACTCCTATCACACTGCTGCAGCTGAAAATGCCTTAAAAGGGAAAGATCAACGTCCACCACTTTGAAGTGCACTAATAATTACACTGTCCTTGTATTAACTCATATATATAAAGAAAATCGCTAACCTTAACGAAGCTCTGTAACGACTCCGGACAAACGGCAGTCAGTATTAGTAGCTGACTACAGCGCAGTATAGTGTTCTCTCATTTCCGGATGCCCCTGCCCTGCTCTAAGGTAAAGAAATATTCATTTTCTTTTTAATATATTAAACGATACGTATACATACAAAAAGCATTCCATTTCCTACTTAATTCAGTGGATGTCAACATATCACAACATAGCAGCAAAAAACTACCCAAGTTAACGCCCAATATAGTGTCTCAAAAAGTATAAGAAAGAGAGAAATTTCTCTTCATTTACTTTGAGTATTTTTCCAGGCGCTCTGTGCTTCACGGGACAAACGTTATGGGAGATGGGTGATACACGAATAGACGGAATAATATTTTAATCAACAGAAATAATTGTTCAAACAGTCCATATTCAACTTTAGTCTCAAGTAGAACCGATTCGATTAATAAAGGTGTTTACTCCTTGTTTCATTATATATGTATGCTACTGCCTTTTGACACATTAATGAATGTGGTGCAATTTTACACACTTTTCTTTCGTTCAAGAGACAGTTAAGTACCTTGTTCTTAAGAAATATTCCTAAAGGTTTTAACTCATCTCATATATAAAACTCTGTCCCCTTTAAATATGGCATGTGTTTATATGCATGTGAATACTCTGGCTGTACATTTTTCTGCTTAATATAACTATAAATATCTTAACTCGTTAAGTATGCTTTTGGATGTGTTTTTGCATACTTTCTACAATAAAAATTCGTTTTATTGTTAATTTTGTCGGGGCACAAGAAAGTAAACGGTCTTATCGAATCGCAGCGCCTGACTAAGGTACACACAAATTACCGATCACCTTCAACCACATTTATGAATGTGAATATATAAGGCCATAAACTCCAAAAGACTAAATTTCACACGAGTTACGTTGCAGAAGCTAGCGTACTTGTGAGGGACCTCACGGTACCTGTATAAGCTCTGGCAGATCACGTGTCAGGCGGCGTGTTCGGCGGACTCAACGTGTCTATTTGCCGGTTTGCGGACAGACGCCTGATAAACCCCATACTGATAAACCCCATCACCTTGACACCAGTTGATAAATGCAAATAAAGCATAAAATGAAAGATCGAAAGCGCAAACCACTTACAAGTGTTTTGCTACAATTAAGCCAATAGGCGACGTTTCGAAAAAATACACAATAACTAATGCAAAGTGCCTTATTGTATAATCTATATGTAATTCTGCATGTAATATATTGCTTCATTTATCTGAAAACATTTTTAACATGACACCTGTACTGAGTAGGCTATACATTTCTGATGAATGTAAAAAAATCAGGTTTGTATGTATAAATGACAGTTTCTATATACATGATAGGTTGTATCACCAAAACAATCGAAAACGATACTATGCTATTTTAAAACGTCACAAAATTCAAATCGTACGGGTTTATTCGTTGACCACCTTTAATTAAAATGATACGAACAAATACATGGAAATTCAGGAATATCACATTGATCGATGCTGAATTTAAATTCACGTTCAGTTTTATATTTACTAAATATTTAAATTATTGTTATCCAAAATTATACTGATATTCGTTATTGTCGGCATTTAATACAAAGAGTAAAATTTTTGAACATGTTTTGTAAGCGTGCTCATAAGCTTTGTTAATCTAGTTACTAAACAATTTAAAACTTTTGGTGAAAAATACCACAATTTCAGTTTTATCTATCTATCTATCTGTCTACCTGTCTATCTGTCTGTCTGTCTGTCAGTCAAAAAATTAACCACAAGGCGTCCAGTTAAAATCTAGGTCGGAAGTATAGAGAGGAGTATCATAGTCATTTTGGAAGTGAAAGGGGAGACTACAGGAGCTCAAAGCAGATCTAACCAAACCAGGCAGGTATGTCTCTCAAATTGGCGTAAAGCAGGTGTACAGCAGTGCCCTCGAGATACAAGACCAACATCGAACTACGAATAGTAGTGAACACCATAGGCCTATAACTTGAATTTCCTCTACATACATATCTATCATAAAGTTAAATTATTATAGTATTCCCAATAAGGCGTCAAAAACAATTACCAATAATAAAATAAGACAATTATAACAATATACGGTAATAAACGCTATATGAACGTCGTCTATTAATCTCCGGAATCTCCACCGCAGTTCAGACTAATTAGCGCTTCTAAACAATACTTGCGGTGTGACGCTGTGAGTGAATGTGTGTATGGTTGGCGCGGAGATGTATTATTTTCATGGGAGGGGTATTGGGGAGCAAGACTGTATAGCTCCACCCATCCATTCCTTTACAATTCCCACTTATCCTGAACAGGGTCGCGGGGATCCCCAATTTATCCCGCAAGCTACAGGCGCAAAGCATGCAGGGAATTACCCAGGACTGGGGGGTAAACCTGTGGGAAGGTAAGCTATCCAAAGAGGAAAAATTGAAGCTTTCATCCACTTCCTTCCAAATCCACAACATAAAATCTTATTTTCTCAAACTGTACAATAATTATGGGTATTACTTGTGTATACTCATGCCATTCTGGAAGCTAGTAAAATTAAATTATATTTGCGTCTCTAACGTGCCTTTGGCAAAACATCCATGATTGACAGCACTCATAGCCAATGGAAGTTAGGGGGCGATCCGAAAAGGGCCTCCGCTCTCGGTGCACGGGAGTACTCAGACTAACTGTGGCCCTGTTCAATGCTGCTCTATGGTAGGCTTAGTTCTTCCCAGCATTAACTCCCTAATACTATACTTCTAAATGGATATACAGTTATCGACGATAGATTAATTTAATGAGTGAATGAGTCACTGAAAATATGATTGCTGTAGAATGTATTAAAGATCTTAACATAGCGGGAGTATGTAACGAATTGTTTAAGGCATCCTACTTTCTATGCGATGCTGCTACGCACTGCGGACAACTCCAAAGAGAGCCGCGGAAAGCCTCGCAGAGCCATAAAGAGAGCTGCCTGGTCGTACTATTGACTGTGATTGTGTGTACACTGTTTCTTTAAAAACAGCAATATAACAGCATTGCTGAGATTAGGCTACATTGGCGGGTTTTTACTCCACTTGGAGAACAATAAGGAAATGGTTTCGAAGCCGCTAGTCTCCTAAACATTAACCCACTTCAAGGGTCTGAAAGCTTATTGTCGTCTCGTACCCTGGAAGGGAACTATACAGTAGCTGAACTCGGTTACCCCGAAACGCTTCAGGTTAAAGAATATGCTCTGCTGTGTACGTTTACAAGTGTTGTCATTTAAATGCATTGGTTTTTAAAAATCCATTAGAAAAATTGCTAAAAAGCACCTTCAATTTAATAAAGCTTAGACACAGTTCAGGGACACTGTGTTACTACGTGCTCAAGACATCGTCAAACGGATCTTCAACGTGAAATATTCCCGCAATAAAACGGGGGATAGTTGTCCCCGATCACCCAAGACAGATTCCCGCAGAAAGTTCTCCCAGAGTGTAATTGTGGCTTCGGCATTATCGGCACTATACCGGAGCGTGTCTGGATTGGTTAGACTGGGGAAGGCTCAACGTTTTCATTTTTAAAAAAACAAAGTCATTCGATTAGATTTTGTAAAGAATATTCACGTCGTCCCAGAAACTGAAAACTTTATTTATTTATGGTAATTTTTGGTCGAAATTTGGGGCTTTTTGTGGTTGAGGGTGGGTCTGTACGTAGAGATGTTTCCGTTAGCGGATTACGGGTATTTACAGTTTGTTTACTCACCACTGCTTGGAGCGAAAAATATATGTTACAAAGGAGAAAGGTAGAAACGCCCACACTAAATTAATAAACACACGAACAGGCTCCGGCGACCCTATCCGGGGCGTGCATTTGCAGGCAGATGGGATCGGCAGTGAAATGACTGTGCAAAAGAATAGATTCATAGGTATGTCGTTCTTTTACTAAATTAAGCTTTTCCGGCGATGCCACTTAAAAGTAAACCGACTTAGTTGGAACAATACATATTAAAAGTGGTTCTGTTTAAGCAAAGAGAAAAATCTGTTAATGGCGAACAGGTTAAATCCCCTTATTTAAGGTGTTGCAACAGATGGTACAATTCTATATTGCACATTTAGTATTACATGGTTTATGCGTTTGGAACGGTAGAACTTTCGCTAGTCAGCTATGGTTTATCGCTACTGCACAGGTGCGCTCACGGCGGCCAGGGTCCAATCTTAAAGCCTGGGAGGCGTTCAGAGCCAAATGCGAGTGACTGGAGCGCCATCCCGCATTATTTGGACGCCCGTCGGAGTCTGGAGGGAATCCCCTGGAAACACCCGGATTCGCACCCAACCTGCGGGACGACTGCCACAAAGTCCGGCCACTAGAGGAGCCATATCCGCCTAGCACATGTCACGACGAAATCCAACCCACGACTCGTATCCCTTCACATATAAATATGTCGTTTCTATATGGACTGAAGTAATTACATTCGGATGAGAAGGACTATCGCAGAAGGCGGAAGAAGCTAATCAGACGTGAAGGTTCACATTCGTCCTTATAAATTATATATATTAAAACAAAACATCATATCATCGACTGTTTACATGTAATTCAGAGTTGGGACAAAAGCGCAGTAATTTTACATTACTGATGGTCAGTTCTATTCTGGATTTTGCAATCGTGTCTGTATATTTTAAATCGCGTCACCTGAACACTTTGAGCGATTCATTCAAGCATTCGGAACAATATGCGCGCTATCGCTGAAGTATTAGCTTTTCTTCTTGGTTTCCTGAGTGTAATCATGGTCGGAGTCTCTTTGCAAAATCCGTACTGGAGAGTATCGAGCGATGACGGAAACGTGATCCGAACCTCCACCATCTACGAGAACCTGTGGACGTCCTGCGCAAGCGACTCCAGCGGCTCCTCCAACTGCCGCGACTTCCCCTCTCTCTTCGCACTGTCCGGTAAGGTACTGAATGCCAGCATCACACAAGTGGAATATCCATCTTTCAAACTCTTACTCTAGTAGCGGTCATGATAACATAATTCAGCAAATCACATTTCCATCCATCCATCCATCTTCTAAACGTTTATCCTAACCAGGGTCGTGGGAGGGCTGGAGCCTTCCCAGGCAGCACAGGACACAAGTGTTCACTCAGGACGGGATGCCAGTATATTAGACTGCGCGGTCTAATAATAATAATAATCCTGTATGCTTAACTAAATAAATAATACGCAGGGAAGTTTACTTTTATATTATTTTACAGAGGTGATTTCAGGTCCAGAGGATACGAAACCAGCCCAAGATTTTGTTTGAGCCAACAGAGGGCACTCAAAGTTTTCAGCTTAGTCTTAGAGATCGTTATTGTTGGGAGCCTCCTGACGTGCAATGTGAGCAGCGCCAGCAGTGAGTCGCATAATAACTAAATGCCATTTCATCATATTTAGTTCCAGCTCTGGGCACGATTGGCTGACGAATCCAGATCTCAAGTTCTCTGATTGACCAAAATGCAGTCAAAGATCTGGGAACTGTAATGATGTGCACTGTATTCGGGGTTTGTTAAAATACGAGCAGCAGCATTTTGAATAAGATGAAGCTGATTTGTGTTTTTTTTTTTTTTGGAGGGGGGCAGTCAGGAGACAATTACAAGAATTCAACGTACTATAGACATACATGGACTATGTCTTTGACTTATGTAGAAACTTGTCTCTGATTTTCTTCGTATTTATAAAATGAGAAGGAAAACAGACTGAAAATGAGACTATTTGGCTCTGCTATTATTATTATTATTATTATTATTATTATTATTATTAACCGTAACAACAACAACAATTTGTAGTGTAAACAAATTCTTAGTTACATTACACTCTTGTTCTTCCCCGCCATGCCGGCTTATAAGTTGATCCAGGTTACTAATGATGCATGCGATGAAGTAGACTGCAGTTTATAATATAAATAATGTTTTCAGGCAATTGAAAATTCTTGTGATAGTCTTGGCAACTTAGAACAACTAATTATTGCTTTTTAATGGGGGAATCCATTAAAATGCTTAATGGAAAGAAAAAAACTTATAAGGACTGAAGTTTACTGCCGGTGTTCTGTCGAGTTGAGCTATACTTTGTATACTTTATCGAGTTAGTGCGCGAGGCTGATGTGTGTAAGGTTTCAACTACGACCAAGTCTTGGCGCAAAATAGTAATTATAAATACAACCCGTAGCTGAGGGATGACCCGAATATAAGCGGAACGTTTGCCCACATATTTATGTCAAATATAATTAGGCCTACGGAAACTTTAAAACTGAGCTTGTGGCAGTTTTCGCAAAACATAAGTAGAACGAATATCGTTGCTGAAGCGGTATCTTTTTTCTCCTTGGGCTTTTGGGGTGGGTTATGCTGGGCTTGCCTTACCAAACCGTTATTCCGGTATCCACCGTGGATGGAAACGTTATTAATACCACAAACATGTATGAGAATTTGTGGATGTCCTGTGCGACCGATTCTGTGAGAATCAACAAATGCCGAGACTTCAAGTCCTTTCTTGCTTTATCTGGTACGTTGTGCTAAAGAGACACTCAGCCCGTCCTCAATATGCGCGTTTGACCTTTCAGGAGGATGGAATGAACCTGAATTAAAAATATAGACTTTGCCTTTTGTAGTTTGTGCGCTTTATGAAAATTCAAAGAAAGAAAGCTATAAGTTGAAATCCTTTGAAATAGGGCCCGCCACTGTACACGTTACTTGTAGGCTATTTGCTTTGCCGTTTTTGACAGGGCCCCTTCAAGCGTCCCGAGCGCTTATGATTGCGGCCATAGCGATGGGCACGGCCGGCGTCCTTGCCACCCTGGTCGGAATGAAGTGCTCTAAAGTTATGGGAGAAAACTATGTGCTGAAGGGGAGGATCGCAGGAATTGGGGGCGCATTTTTCCTGTTCCAAGGTGAGAAGGGACACTTAAGTTAAATTATAGCGACGCAGTAATTCAGGAATTTACTCCTTTCGTTTTTGTTCTCGTTGTTTCCCTTCTAGGTCTCTGCACTATGATATCTGTATCTTGGTACGCGTTTAATATCACCCGAGAGTTTTTTGATCCACTCTATCCAGGGATAAAGTAAGTAGGCGTTCGTTGGGGCTCAGTCCCGTTTTTATGTTACGTTATTGCCATCTACTGTTATTGCACTGTAATTTATCACCGTCCATCTCGCGCCTGGAGCCCTGCCTTATACGGGTTGCACTAAATACTTTCATCCAAAGCCGCTTTTTGCTATTTAATAACGCGGGTTCTCAGGGCACGAAAGCCGTTCCCATTCTGTGTTATTTGTGTCGTCGCCACACGGAAATGAACTAAATGGAAATGTGCTGCTTCGCAGGTACGAACTCGGAGAGGCGCTGTATATCGGTTGGGTTTCGGCTACGACCGCCATCTGCGGGGGGGTATGTCTGCTGTGCTCCTGCAAGTCGACGAATTCAGAGAAACTGTGAGTCCGGCAGAGTTCCGCTATAATGCATATTCCCCGTGCGGGTGCCCCCCAGGGGCGCCATAGGGGGGGAGTTAGGAGGATTCCAAGGGACCCTAAGGGGCCTAAAAAAAATTTTGGAATGGGGAGCCCAATATGATATTCCTGCACGGGGGCCAAAATCTCTAGAAACGCCTCTGGCTGTAACTGCAAATCAAATCTGCAAACATATACAACAAGTAACTTGTGTTTCTATTGCTCTCTACCCAGGCCTTATCACTACGAGTCTGCAAGAGGTACAGTATACTCAGCCAGGCGAGGAATGGAGGACACTGGGCTCCCGAGCACGCCCAGTCATTATGGCAGGAACGTCTACGTCTGAGTCACTACGGCAGGAACGTCTACGTCTGAGCCAGTCTGGTTCCGTATTAACTCCCCAATACTGTGCATTTCAGACCTTCTCTCCCTTTGGTCTGGTGAGTCTACTATGAAATATCCTGCATCTCTGAATAATAGCTACTTTTAATGGTAACTTTAAAGCTGGAGAATATGCCACTGAGCATATTCTCACAATGCTGTAAAAATGTACCAGCAGCGTAAGCTGACGCAGTGGGGTAGCTGTGAAATAATCATATTGAATTGTTTAAATTGGTGCTATTGTATAGCCTGCGAGTGTCATTGGAAAAGCAGACAAGTCCTGCGCATGTAACTATATATTAGAACGAAAGTTCATCCTTAACTTAAAATGAAGGAGTTAAATTTGGCTTCGGGGATATTGAAACTGTTATTCTCCTATTCTGCTGCATCATGATGGAAATTTTTATTCAATAATTTGTCTCTATGCTATCTTTTTAATGGGTGATGCTGTGAAAGCTTGTGTAAAGACGAGAATTACATTGCTCTGCCGACGATATTACATATAAGAAAGAAAAACATTATAATTAACAAAACTATTTGAAAAAATCTATGCAGTTTAATCTAATCAAACTTTATTGCATTCACCTGTTTTTCCGACGAAATAATGTTTGCCTCCAACTTTAGTGTTGAAACCTACTGCTTTTAATGTTTTAATGCCGTTTAACTGAAAAACGTTATGTCGAGGAAAGCGGTCCGTAAATCGAAACTCAAGACGCGTCTGACCGAAAGCAGTGTAAAGTGAATTACCGCAAATCTAAGGAAGGGCTGTGTATGTATATTTTGCACTGAGTAGAATAAGGCAGAAATAATGCATGTATTCTTTGTAACGTTTTTTTAAGTGCGAGCTACATGTCATAAATAATAATAAAAAAACACTAGTATATGAACTGGAAGAGTTTTACATCTTTTTGCGTCAAGTTTTCAAGGAAGTCAATTGTTAATTTAGCGAATATCGATGTATGTAGGCTTATACTCCACTAGTGAAAGTTGTGATGAAGAGCACTGAGTATAAAGGCAGGGATTCGTAGGCCTGCACGTCACCATGAAAGCCTCAATATGTCCTGGCAGTTTACTAAGCTGCCTGGTACAGTCAATAGCTGCATTACAAAGCAGGGAAAGGATCAAGGGACACAATGATGTACAACAGTGTTTCCTAACCCTATCAGCGCCTAGCCAATCAGGAACACCGAATACCTGGTACAGGCAAGTTACAGTGGCTGGGTGGGAGCAATAATGTAGAAGACAGAAAGGAGATCCAAAGCAGAAAAAAGCCTTCAGACTGACAGACAAAACACAGAAAATACCTAACATTGCCACATGGGGTGCTGTAACCATTGATAGTTTGTCCCTTTTTCAAACAGTTCATTTGTTTGAGCTGTAATATTGAGCCCAGCACCTAAATAATTACTGTCAATCACTGTACTTCAGATTACAAAAATAGCTCCAAGTTGGCTTCTAGACAGATGTTCGCCACAAAGCACATGCCAGCATTAAAAAAAGATCACCAAATTACTCAAAAACTGTCATTGATCAGCTCACAGTTTTAACCGATGCAACCCTCAGTTCATTTATATTTGGGTGTTTCAATGAAAATGTTCAACTTTAGCACCTTTCTGTACACTGTGCTGGACATTTTACAGGACGTTGGTCTGTGTGTGTGTGTATGTGCCTGTGTGTGTGTGTATGTGCCTGTGTGTTACCTGCTCCGTTAGACCACTTTGCTTCATGACTCACCAGTTTGTTATTCTAAGGCCAGAAATAATATTACTTGGTGACCTAAACAGGTCATTTGATTGAAGAATGTGGGTTTACCCCAAGTCACATGACCTATAGCTGGCAAAAACACAGCCACGGCTGAACCTGTGTGTGTGTGTGTTTGTGTGTGTGTTTGTGTGTGTGTGTTTGTGTGTGTGTTTGTGTGTGTATGTTTGTGTGTGTGTGTATGTTTGTGTGTGTGTGTGTATGTTTGTGTGTGTGTGTGTGTATGTTTGTGTGTGTGTGTGTATGTTTGTGTGTGTGTGTGTGTATGTTTGTGTGTGTGTGTGTGTGTGTATGTTTGTGTGTGTGTGTGTGTATGTTTGTGTGTGTGTGTG
>JABFEA020000103.1:56793-69943 GCA_019775915.2 Cyphomyrus plagiostoma | reverse complement strand
TGTGTCTGTGTGTGTGTGTGTGTGTTTGTGTGTGTGTGTGTGTGTGTCTGTTTGTGTGTGTGTGTGTGTGTGTATGTTTGTGTGTGTGTGTGTGTATGTTTGTGTGTGTGTGTGTGTTTGTGTGTGTGTGTGTGTGTGTTTACCCAACCTGGACCTGTGGCATCATAAAGGGACACAGATGGTGCCACAGCCAAATGAGGAACTGGGACGAACTTGAAAATGACTATATTAGGGAAAAGCCTGGAGTGAAATAGGACCCTTTGCAAGAAAAACTTGCCCTGCAACAGTTAAGCCAAAAACAACCCCAGAATAAAGAGTGAAAGGGTTGAGAAGAGAATAGTGTGTGTGTTTGTGGGGTCACATGGCAGCAGGGCTGGAAGCCGGTGTGATGGGGACTGGAGTGAGATGGACGTTAGAGCGAGGTCATGGGAAAGTGGAGAAAGACGGGACGTGGAGAAAGGGAGAGGCCTTTGGGGAACAGCAGGTCTGCGCCTTTCTTCTAGAGAATCCCAGGGCAGCCAAATCCTCCAAGATGGGTGGCTCCCTCCATCACCCTGAAGTGTCCAGCAGGTATGGATCAGCTACGCTTCAGGTTCATTGCCTCCCAGAGCACAACTTTCTCCACTTGTCCTTTCTTATGCTACAAGCGCTCTACATTTACGCCTTTCAACAGACCAAGGCATTGACTTCAGCACTGAAGACTGTGACAGACAGTAATGCAGCAAAAAGGTTCATCACCTATCAGATGTTCTTATGTCATTTTTGTTAACAAGTCAAAGGGAAGACGTCCAGAAATACACTTTGTAATATTTATTTCACGGTGCACTTAACTTGGTGCCCCACTTGTTTACAATGTTTGATACAAACATTAATTTTTGGGTGCCTCTTGCGCTAGTTTGTCCAACGCCTCCCCATCGAATCGCAGTACATGCCAGCCCTCGCTGTCTGTCAGATCCTGGGCACCCTTGGCTTTGTAGAAGCCCAGAGATGGAGAGTTCCAGTTAAGCACGGAAAACTGCAGACGCACACACTGCAGCTCCTTACCCACCTGCACAGGAAAACAACTATGTTACCTACCACACACTGTTTCCCATCACCCACCCACAAGGGCAGACACTCCATTACCCATCATGCATCGCTACTCCTTATATTACGTTATCCAACATAGAGTGCTGCTCTGTATGCTTCTGCTCATAGGCAAAGAAAAAAGACCTCACCTGAGCGACCTTACTCATCAAGGCTGTGCCAACACCCTTCCCTGCAAAGCAGTAACAAAGTCAGGACCCCCCAACAAAACCCAGTCCTTATTAGACAGAGAAAACTGCATGTAAATGCACTGCTCTGGAGCACCACACAGCATAAATAGACAAGTGCTCACCTGGAAACTTACCTCTGAACTCTGGCATGACATAGAGGTCCTCCATGTACACAGAACGGCCTTTCCATGTGCTGTACGTGTAGAAGAACAGGGCATAGCCAATCACTGTGTATCCTGCAAAGGCAAATATAGTCAATGTCTTTCATGCCGAGCTCTGATTGGTTAGCAACACAAAGGGCCAGAATGTCAGATAGCATTTAGGACCAATTGCAAGTGAAGACAAAGGGACATGCTGTCTTGCAGCCAATGAGATAAAGGCTGTTCTGTGGCTCCTCCCCTCAGCGGATTCAGCAGTTAATCAGTCGTTGAAAGCTTAGACGGATAACTATGTGGGAGGGTGTAAATCTAAACTGGAGTTATGACTAACTGATATGTCTCTGCTCCCAGTACTGAACAAGGCCTGATGTATGCATGCAAACATGCAAGCCCGTAATGATTCACTCATCTGTTTACCTACCCTCTGTCGTTCTGTACTGTTCTGCCACCTCCGCAACAAGGCAGTGAAAGAAAGGATTTTTGCAAAACCCATCTTGTTCCAGCACTGGGGACATAAAAGAGAGCATTTGGGGGAAGGGGGTGGATTATAAAAAAAATCCCCACTTTCTAACCAGGGAGCTTCCTGAACAACTAGCCCACCCAGCTAAGCAGCGTTAGCATCTGCTGCCTGACTCTTACTGTGAATTAGGAGCTTTACAAAAAAGAAATATATCCCTAGATGCATTAGATCCTAGTTGTCCTCCCGCGGGAGGTTTCCAATACTGTTCTACCTTCGTGTGAAATCTTCACTTGGTCAGGCATATTCTCATAAACCGCCAAGTCCTGGAAGCGCAGAGAACAGGGGAATTCAGTCACTTTAAATGAAACCAAACTGATTCGATTTTAGTAAAACAACTGTTAGGACATTAGGTTTTGCATAGCGCCATATATAGTATGAGAATGAAAATGAGAGACGTAGTTGTAGATCCCAGTACCAAAAATAGAACTGGAGCTGCTCGTGACGCGTGTAACACCGGCAAACTCGGAACATATATACAATAGGAGAAGTGTTATTTTGCGGCTAACTGCCAATTTTTTTTCTGCACAAAATCAGATACTGACTAAAGGCAATGCGTTGCTGGGTTACCATGATCATCCGCGATATATCCTTGCAGTCCTCCGGCGTAGCAGCGCGAATCATAAAGTCCATTTCCAAGACCGTGTCCTCGGTTAACTTAGCTGTGCTGAAATCACTCAAACCTGGGACTTACTAAACGCATCCAGAATTCCTTTCCCCAGGCAGATGAATTAACCTTCTTGGTTAAGAAGACATTGGTGAAGCTCTACAAGTGTATTCGTTTAGTGCAAACACAAAGGGTTATTTCAGTCATGCAGCCTGGCATCTACCGTGCAGAAATCCTCTAATGGCACCTGCACTGAAAGCCCTCGCATACCAATATAAAATCTGCGTTTATCTATTGCAAAGGTGTGCAACCCCTGGACTTCCGCGACAGAGTCCGCTGGTTTTCGCGACCTGTTTGATCTTATTATAACATGGATCAGTCTGCAAGCGCCACGACAACCCGTACAGATCTACGCAGTTTATTAATTATATATGCAATATGTATGCGTTAAACTTGCTTTGACGATCTTAAATAAATGACCAGATTTAAAGGTACATTTTCATATGGGATGTAAGCTGCTTTAGAATTGATGCTTAACATAAAAAATGGTAGAATTACACAAACTATTTGTAAATGACGCTACATTAAGAGCGAATCATTTTGCAGGCTTTATATTTGACAGCAACATCCTGTTTGCGTCACCGCGCAGTTACCGAGGACGCTCCTCAATTTTATTGGCTAAATGTCTCACGCGCGACTCAGTCCTTGGCGCTGATTGGACAGGCGGGCCTCCGACCTTGATAACATATCCTGATAAACTACTAAAAACCGGAAAGTACGCACATACTGTCAATGTGGCTTTGCTGTCTGATTCTGCTGACAGTAACAAAAATGACATTCACAATAACAAATATTAAAACTATACAAGATATATCGGATTGCGCATAGGGTGCTTTGTATAAGGGAGTTACGTTTACCGGGCGGGGGCATAAAGCGTGCCCTGAAGTGTAGGAAATATTTGAAACTTTTTAAAAATTAAGTTTATTTGTTGGAGGTTTATGCAACTTTCCTCATAAAAAATTAATATCGGCAAACCTATACGAGATTCTTCGTAAATTGTATTAATCGTACACCAGGAGAGTCATCTTACAGTTTCAAATAAACATAAAGTGATTAAAATCTCACACCCTCAGATTTCACCTATAAAGGCAGATGGCTTGTGCAAGTCAACCAATCTGCACAACCGCAGGTAACCGATCCGCATCCACATGAAGGCAAACAGGAAATCATTTAATTTCAAGAATAAATGCTTATTATTCAGACTGCCTATGCGCCAAAATCTGGTTTGGTTGAAGGCATGGAGTCTACCCTTGAAAGTACATGCTGACTGGATGGCCTTCATGGTATCGATTCCCATGCACTGTTTATTTTTGAACGAATCATGTCTGATTCATTATGTCAATGACGTAGCTGGCGGCGGTAATCTTTAACTCCCACAGTCTTTTCGCCGCGCCGATGTCAGCAGACTCCAGACTAACGTCGCCCTTTTACCGTATTTGGACATTTTAACCACGATATCGGTGTGGGTAATAGTTGTGCTGTTTGTGGAGTTTCTGCAATGACCTAAGTATAGCATGACCGAATAAATCCCAGGGCTCAAAGTCACATAAATTTGGGTGTGGAGAGAATTAGTCCTACTTAAAAACAGATGATGTCGCCCCACAAGTAACGTCACGTTGAAGTATTCATAGTTATTAATAAACATGTTACTATTTCATCCTACTGATTCTCACATGGTTCCTCACATACCTCTGTTCCACCAATCCAAACATTTAAATTGGCAGCCTGATCACTGTCCAATGCAGGCAAACATACTATGGACAATTTAGGCCAATTCATCTATCTTTTCGGACATCTAAAGTGAACCATATCCTTATGTATCTGCTTGTAAACCATTCACTCCCACAGAATACTTACACATTTCAAGGAAACTAATTGGATAGGCTTTTCTTTGTGAAGGCCATGTTAAATAATACAGTCGTTCATTATTTTGTGAGTAAAATTAATTTATATAATCAAGTTATCATCTGAGGTGTAAGAATTACGGAGATACAGTGTGGTTTTATCACACAAGTGGCTTTAATTTATACAGGAGAAGCGCATGTATCAGAGTACAGCGAGGGTATTTAGAAATAATAAAACAAAATAGACATCTATCACTTTTTTATTCAGAAATGTAATCTTCGTTAAAATCGATCACATTAAACAATTATCCCCACGGCGTTTTAATAATGTTCAAACACCTGGACGTGCAGGATATCCTTGTCTTCCCCTATTTGGAACATACCCATCTAACCAGAACATCCAGTGATCATTTACATATCTCCCCTCTTCTTGTTGTCACGTACATATATCCTCCTTCAAATGGGAGAGAAAAGGAAAAAGGAGAGAAAGACGGGAGGAAACGCGTCGGGGAAAGTGGAGACGCGGAGGCTGGAGTAACGTCAGTGCTGCTAGGCGGAGACGCCTACGGTGAAACGCGGCGAGCCAGAAACCAGCACGGTTCAGTTACATTTGCGGAATAACCGGAATAAGCGACCGCTCCCTTTGCTTGTGAAGCAAAAGAAGTTTGTCTCCATAATCCTGGATTCCTCGATAACAATACATTAACTCTGCCTTTTTCCACGCAACTTGCATGGCTCAGGTATATATATTTGTGTTTATGGATTTCTTCCGGAAAAAAACAAGAAAAATAGTTACAAGCCGGTCGCTTAGTTCCTTGCACGAATTACTGTGAGAAAGTTTGCACCAAGTTGAAAACGTAGCTTACTAGATAATTAGCAGCCGGTGTAGTTGCAGTTCGTGATGATTTCACATATTTCTGGTCACCGGCACTTCTCGATTTCAGCTGTTAATGCCGCCATCTAACAGCACGTTGCTACAGTTCAGGCGCGGACGCTTTGACTAAAGGGCGACATTATTGCAGGGGTAAATCAGAATGCATTGGCGTATTTCGTTCTGTCGATAAAACAAAAAGAAATGGCATAAAATAATGCTAAACTCGTCACAAACTGTTTTCATTTAATCACTACGATTAAATCAAAATCGTCTGCGATTAAGTTAATCTACGATTCTTTCTCTCAAGTCCGCCTATATACTTAGGAAGAGTAAAAAAATTAAGCGGTTCTGCCACAACTCCACAATGAAACCAATTGTTTTTTTGACCATTCAGAACTTTAGCAGTGTTCAACACATTTCTCGTACAGTTATTTTGTGTTTTATGTATGTTTATTGAAATTCACCCACTTTATGATGTGTTTATATATTGTTATACTGACTGAACTTAATTGTACATAGTAGCCTAAGTGAAAACATTTTACTTTCAAACCATGTCTATGAAAGTGATTTCTGTACTTGATCATCTTTAACGAAAGGAAAGAAGTCATCTAATAGTTAATCAGTATAACTGCATTTATTAAAATGCATTCAGTAGTTTACTTGTCATTCTGAAAATCAGTAGGCTAGATCATCGGCATTTGAAAGGTCGAGTTTTGGAAGACTATGCAGATAGTACAAGATAAACATTTGAAGACTAAGTGGGTACATTACACGAGGTTGCCAGAAATGTTAAAGTTTTCAGTTGCGGGAAACTATGCTCTCAGAAAAAGGGTAAAATGTGTACCTTTGCTTGTCACTTATACCCTTAGCTGTAGGTAATTATACCTTGTAAGGTACTAAAATGGACAGAGGCGAACATGGTACAAATGCTGTTTGTACCTTTCAAATGTTCCTCAGAGTAAATTTTTGTACCTTGAAAAGTACAAAGGTCCAGCCCCGGTGACAAGCAAAGGTACAAATTTTCACCCTTTTTTTTTGAAAGTGTACAGGATCTTGCAGTTTACAGTAATCAGACATGATAGTCAGAACAACAGTACAACATTTACGTCACGTCTCGCCTGAAACCTGCATTGGTGTGTGTTTTGGTGTCGTTTTCCCGTTTACTGTAACTTAATAATCAAGATAAAATAGATTAGAGATTCAGCACTGGAAAACGTTTAGGTAATAAGGTGCAGGGTATATTCACAAATATAAGTAGCTTCACCGGTGCTAGAAGCGCTTTGTCAGTTCGGCGATTAGCGTGCAGAAGGCGCCAGTAGGTGGCGCTGTGATTAAGGCCGATAAAGCCGTTTATTCCCGCCGCTGATTACGAATGCTCCATAATGATAAACAGCTGTGCGTGTGTTCCTCCGCATATCTGCATGTACATGTAGGCGTTGTTTATGCTTTTCATCCTATGTGAGTGCCGTTATCTGTGCCGTTTTTGACCGCATGCATGTCTCTTTATGGGAAGAGTCTGGTTCTTGGAGACGTGGAAGAATATTTTAGATCTGTCGGAGATGTTGTTAGGATTAGTTTTATAATAAATTTTATTTCAAAAAGAATTTGAAAGAGATTTGCGATTATACCGCTTTCCGTGTTTTTTTAATTACTCAGTTGTTTTTTTCTCACGTGGATACAATCCTCCGTGATCAGGTACCCGTGAAATTATCATACGATCAGCTATGGATCGCGAGATTACTTTAAAAACTACTAACACGTTCACTCAGGAAATACAGACAGGTCTCATAATAACCGCGGGAAGACGTTTTGAGGTTAGCAACCAGTGGCGGAGCTAGACTTTTATTTAGGGGGGAGGCTGAGCAAGGGTTTCACAGAGGGGTCCATATAAATATGATCAATGAAGGAAAAAATATTTTTGTCGTACGCACTCATAATAAACAATGAGTTTGTAAATGTTTGTTGAACAAATAAGGGGAAATATCCCCTTTTCTCTTCATTCGGTCTCTATACAAAATAAGACAGCCTGGTGGATACACCGCATCATGATTGTTTGGCGGAGACACTATAAGAATCACAATTTTAACTAGTTTTCTTGTTGTTTCACGTAGCTAGCTATTACTAAATTAAAATAGATTGATTAAATTAATGAATCTGGGCAGCTAATTAAACCATCACATTACAGTATAGTGAAGTTCATTCAAAGCTTTAATATGACATGCATAGCCTGCTTACATGCAGTGGAAAACTAATGACTTCAAGCAAGGGCTGGCTTTGCTAAAATAATAAAACAACACTATAATTCAGCATGTGCACTGAAACATACATACGTACAAAGACGCTGTCTAAAAGACGATCTATATCAGCACGAGCAGGGCTCCTGACTAATTTACACGAGACATGAAGCACACAGTGCGCAACGCTTTCATGCTGCTTTTTTATGTACTGCAAGTGTGTGACCACCTCTCATTAGGAAGGTAATACAGTGTAATATGTTATAAATACCTGCTTAACTCTTGCTGTTTATCAATATCGCGGGTGTGTTTCGGATCATTTAGGAACGCGAGCCACTGCCAGAGCTTTTAGCCAATGACATGTCAGTAAGCAGCGCGCATGGGTTCTGCTGCATCGGGATGCGTTCGGGGGCTCTCGAAAATTACAGTTTTCTTTACAGAAATTACAGATCTTTTCCCGATCTCCTTATTCGTATCGTATATTTTAAGGTTTACCATTTCCAGCGGGGTGGCACTGGGGAGTGGCAAGGGCCCTTTGGCTCCGCCCATGTTAGCAGCGCACTTTCCTGATTTTTTTTGTATCTTCGGTCTTTTTGAAGAAATCACCATGAAGTCGCCCTGGGACATTGTGAGAAAATGAACATAACGCGATGTTTTTCTTTTACTAAACAGAAACGAGAGCCCTAGCTCTGTGTCTAGGCCACTGGCCCATGCGGAGTAAATCACAGGAGCAGCGTTCTGGCTGATGTGGTTACATAAAATAAAAAGTAACTGAGGCTGAAAATAACGAATGAGCTGTACTGGCTGCAGATCTACACTTTATTGATCAGCCCCAGGATTCAAACCAGCAACCTTTCCAGATACAAGCATGACGTTATAACCTGCATAGTCTCACCCTGCCCCCCATCACTGCACGTGCAGCCGGTCTGTCGAGGGGTGTTCGGGCAGACACTGTGTGCAGTGATGTCATCCCAGGCAGAGAATGCCGTGCTTGAGGTGACCAGGTGTGTGTGTGGGGGGGGGATAAGGAACTGCACTGGATATTTGTGGGGAATGTGGTTCTTTGTTTTGTAATGGTTTCTTCTGTCAGCGCAGGCCCTGGACCCGGCGCCAGCATGTCCCTGATGCAGAGCCTGAGGAAGTCCCCTGCGGTGCTGCGGCGCCGGCTGAGGCGCGACAGGACCCAGGACCTGTCGCACGGCGACCCTCTCTTCAAGCTGCAGTACCTGGGCTCGGAGAACGTCTACTCCCTGGACCCGGAGCAGGCGCGGGACGCCATCGGCCGGCTGCTGGAGGGCGCCCCCAGCAGGCCGGGGAAGGAGCACGCGCTGGTGGTGCGCCCGCGCTACGTGGAGGTGAAGGAGCTCCGCACGGGCCGGCAGCTGTCCAAGACCTTCCTGCAGGACATTGCGTACTGCGGCGCGGACGCCCTGCGCCCCAACGTCTTCCTCTACATCTGCAAGCAGCGCGACCGGCAGCTGCAGTGCCGCGTCTTCTGGTGCAGCCGGCTGGAGCGGCCCAAGGAGCTCACCGCCTGCCTGGCCGCCGCCTTTCAAAGGGCGCTCAGTGACTGGCAGGGCGATTCCTCCAATCGGACGCAAGGGGAGGGCCCTGCCGGCGGCGGCTTCCTGGATCTGTCCAGTCAGGAGTCCCGGAGTGCCGCACTGCTGACACACCTCGCCAAAGGTGAGGCTCCAGCTGGTGATGTGGGCAGCCACCCTACATTGTGAATTAGTACTATAGCTGCTATTCTGTCATTTTAATCGCCAGCACTCATAGCTGAACCCTGAAGCATTCCTTGTTGCTTATCTCCAGCTTTACCTGTGATATATGGAATGCAGAATGTATCTCAGTAACAGTATGAATGTAGAAGGTGGTATATGACAGTTCCATTAACACTTGGCCCCTCCTTGGTGTAGGTGGGTCAGTGGAGGAGGCGGAGCCTGGTTTCCTGCTGTCCAGTGAGAGCGAACCAGAGGAGGGGGGCAACCTGTCTGACAGCCTATCAAGTATCGCAGATCCCTCGCCCCCCACCCCAGGGGTTACTGGACCCAACAGGACCCCTTACATTCTCTTGCGTCAAGGAAAAGGAGTGATTGGGGGGTTTTTTTTTGGAGGAAGGTTGGCGAGAAGAGAGCGATAAGTGACCGGGATGGTAGACATTCCTTGCTGAAATTCCAGGGACACATCATCCTTTCTGGTTAGTGTCCTGTTTATAGGACAGGCGCTCATCTCGAATCTTGTAGATTCACTTTACGGAGCAGGCATATCCCCCCACTGTGGGTATGTACCATATTTTCATCTGTGTACGTCCAGACAAATTGGAAAAAATAGTGTTCTTTGATGTACCGAGATGGAAAGTTTCTGATGATGGTCTGGGGACCATCGCTGCTGCGGGTTAAGTGGTGGCAGGGTTAGGGTGGGATTGGGCGTCAGTGTTATCTCCCGGCGAGGCTCAAAGACGGGCCCTCGCGCTGACAAGGAAACCTCAAAATGCAGAGATAAGGAGGAACGGAGCATTACAGGAAGCCTGGCTGGTGCATTGTGGGAAAATTGAAGCCTAACGTGGTGAGGTGGAATCTCACTCTGGGAGGAGAAGCGGTCTGCCGGCCTGTGGCTATCAGGCACGGACTCCCTTCAGGCACTTAACTTGCGCCATGTTTTTTAGATTTTGATGTTTTTCCAATTACATGTTTTAAAAATGCAACTGACTGAACTGCAAGTTGAGTTGTCACCTGAAATTAAATCCTCAGTTTGACCTTTCTGGCTCAACTGCCCTCCTTTATTGGGAAAGTCAGGTTGACTGTGGACCTGCTAGGGAAAGAGACAGCTGGTGGAATGTTTTTGAGTTGTGAACAGATTCCAGTGAGATTCAAAGTGGAAGGTGGGGGAGGTGCGGCTGTACAGAAAGCTCCTTCTTTCTGCTGGTATAAACCACGTTGGGCAGGGGGAAAGAGCACATCCTGCTCCTTCTCTAAGTTAGTTTTGTTGTTGAATGGTAGACTAACACTTTCCAGGCAGCTAGTCTGTCTGCTCACTGGCGATTCAGTCCACTGATAAACATTAAATGTCAAACTGAAACGGCCAGCGATTGCATCAAAGGGGAAGTTAGGACACCCTACACCAGTGTATGTGTTCGACAGACTAAAAATCTTTTAAAATGAGGTGTGGTATAAATGCACAGCCTCATCTCATTAAACAATGGAAAGGAACAACATCACCTGAGAAGCATCTGATGCCACACGTGCATGGGCACCGCCGCCCACACCCACCAGCCTGCGTGTCGGTAACAACAGGACACCTGTGTTGCTGTCTGCCCCCTGAACATCCATCCATCCACCCATTTTCCAAACCGCTTATCCTACTGGGTCGCAGGTGGTCCGGAGCCTATCCCGGAAGCAACGGGCACGAGGCAGGGAACAAGCCTGGACGGGGGGCCAGCCCATCGCAGGCCGCCTGAACAAGGACTAGCTATTCCCCTGCCAGAATAATTGCTCTAGCACACAGCTCACTTTATAGAGAGCCGAGAATTGGACTAACCAGGTCGTCTGGGTAACGTGACTGCACAGCTGCGCAGCTGCAGTTAAGAATCCCTCGGCATGACCGCAGGCCGATTGCTGCACAGACTTTGGCTCCAACGCAGCAAACAGTCCTGCAATTTCACAGACCGTGAATCTGCTCTGTGTACTCAAGTTGCTTAAATTCTGAATGGCTATCACAATGGGCCAAACACCGGTGCATGGCTATCACAATGGGCCAAACACCGGTGCATGGGTATCACAATGGGCCAAACACCGGTGCATGGCTATCACAATGGGCCAAACACCGGTGCATGGCTATCACAATGGGCCAAACACCGGTGAATGGCTATCACAATGGGCCAAACACCGGTGAATGGCTATCACAAGGGGCCAAACACCGGTGAATGGCTATCACAATGGGCCAAACACTGGTGAAACCCGGCTATGCATCTCTGCACCTCGGAGAAGTTTCTGGAAGCAGCAGGTTAATTTGGAGGAAGTAAGGCATACATGGCAGTGAACGCCAAACGAGACTTTAAATATGCACTAAAAATTCTCAGCACTATCTTACAAATCAGGGACAAATCTTCAGAATCTTAGTTATTTTCATTTTGTTTTGTTTGTAGAGCCAAGCTCCTTCTTGGGTGTTTTCCAGCAGGTGCTGTCAAGCCAGTTTATATTTATCAAGTCAGTACTGGACAGCGTGGATCTTGTGTCTGTACATGTTTCTTGGCTGAGTAAAAGCACGGGACACGTTGCCAGTTACACCCCATTAAATGTGCAGATATTCCCAAGAGCAGGTGAGCGATGAATGAAGACCTCCTGGAGCCACGGGCCATAGGAGACCAGCGCAGAAGCTTCCTGACATCATGTGTTGCCAGAAATTACTCGACCCAGATACATTTTTACCTGGGGACTGTCGACTATAAACTTCGTGTAGCCAGCAGGTTCTCACAAGTACAACAAAAGAGAAAACACTGTTTCTCTGCCCCGCGCCATTGTGACCAGGTAATCCATGTCAGTGAGCTACAGGTTTTACAAACTACTTGGACTAAACTTCTCTGCTTGGTTAAATACTTCAGTTATTCTTGTGCTTTGACTCACCTAGTGGTTTCCTGTTAACATTAGTGACACATGCATGCTTATAGGAGACTGACCAATCAGCAGACATATGTGACACATACTTAAGCACAGAACACTTCTTGCTGTGTGCTATGTAAAATACAGCTCCTTCTCATGAAATGGTGGTTTGCAAATCCTGTCCTGACTCAAAGCCCCCCCCCTTGATGTGAATCATCTGGCCACCCGACTTCTTAAACGTCAGTGATACCCTGGTGGGTGTCACTTTGAGCCCTCAGTGAACCAGCAACATTGAGAGATTTCTGTGAGACCCCAAGCCGTACAGAAAGAGGGAGGAAGTTTGAAGTCCAGCCAGAACCCAGGCCGGATGTGGTAAAAACCGCCACTGAACTGTGTGAAGTATGAAAGTACTGAAAAGAAACATCTACAAGTCTGAAATAAGATGGCACCCCATTCTGGGATGTTCCCTGCCTTGTGGCCGGAGCCTCCACAATAGGCTCCGGACCCTCCGCAATGCCGAATAGGACAGTTACAGAAAATGGATGGAAGTTTGAAATGTTAGAAGCAGTGGATGCGGTTCTGGCTTCCCCTATAAGGGGGTAGGGTGACGACATCCAATCGACTGAGGCGATAACACTGTTGGTGATAATGCATGTTTATTCCATAACAGTATAATTATCCTAGTGATTAAGGATCCCACATTGTACCAGTACTACCATAAATGAGGAACAACACACCAGAGTAGCACTTACGCGGCATAAAATCAGTGCAAAACATGCAAACGGCAGAGCTCACTGAGCAGATCCTGTGGCCTTTGGAATCTTTCAAGTGTCAGGCAGCAGCTGAAATGTGCGTCTGATAGGATCTGTGGATTTACCATTAAGTGGCCATGGATCTCACGCCATTTCTCCTTTTGACAAAAATAGATTGCATGAATATGAATAGTGAGGAATCCAGCTCCGTACAGAGTGAGGCAGCTGGAATTACACAAGCGGGGGG
>JABFEA020000103.1:34311-55107 GCA_019775915.2 Cyphomyrus plagiostoma | reverse complement strand
GCCCCTGAAGAGCACAGCTCCCCCGGCGGCTCACCTAGTACAGGCAAGGAGGGTTTCGGGGGCTGGGGCAGGTTGCGCAAAATGCTGCGGTTTTCCATCTTCACCTACTGTCAGTGGCCTGCAGGGGGCGAAAAGCAGGTCTGCGGTGATTTTTTACTTTGATCGCGCAAGATGGATTCCATCTTGTAATTACAGGTATATCAGACGGCAGACTTACTGGTAATGAGATTTACCCCCCCAAATAAATAAATAAAAATATAACCATCATTTTGCAAACATGACTTAATTCAAGGCGATTCACTCCTTTATTCACTGGCAATATTTACAATATAGGAACAGACTTAAACCTATCAAAATAAGGTTAAAGTAAGGAAATTCATGGAATTTTCAGCCACCTGCGCACACATTTTTGGCAGTGGTAACACTTTATAATACTGTTCCATAGTTGACAGGTAGATATGCAGGAAGTAAGCAGCAACAAAAGAGTAGTGCTTCATTAACACCTAAACTGGCACTATTCAGTACTAGGGAATTATGCTTAATTACTCAATAGGTAATAGTGAACTAATCATTATAGTAGTTCACTATTACTTCATTAGGAACTATTGAGTATTGCAGATATCATTGGGAATTATCTACTAACTACGGATTATTTCTAATAACTACTAGTTCACTACTCGTCAAACAGTGCTTTGTTTTGGACTAACTGGGATGTATAGGGTACTATTCTCAATGGGTTGTGTCATTCTTTTCCTTTTGGAGAAACAGGCTTGTTTCTTCCTACTTGTTTGTATGACATACAACTTATTCTACAAAATGTTACTGACAAATAATATATATAATTTTTTTTTTATACATACATACACACACAAATAATATATATTATATATACACATACAGTACCTACATTTTAATTATTTACCTAATTTCAGTCCGTGTGCCAGTGTTCTCCAAGCTATGCTTTGAACTCCAACTGAAGGGATGGTCAGAGACTCGTGTTTTGCCACATGATTTGCTCCACCACATATTGTTTATCTTTTCTAAAGATTAGAAAATTAATGTATGCATTTTAAATAAGGAGTGAAGTCTTCATGAACAGCGGTAAAACAACGAGGGAGAATGTGCCTACGTTACAACGCAGGAATTAAGGTTCTTAAAAGGCACCAAGCGAGATTCAGCCCCGCACCGGCTCCGTGTTGGTGGAGATGAGACATGATGCGGCATATAATCAGATTTCTTGGTCGGAAGTAACTGTCGTATAATAAATAAGCGTATGTGCATGTAGTAATACACCCTAACGGCAGATCCACCGGTTTTATAAGGAACGTGCGAAGATCATCAGAAGTTCTCGTCCATTGCTGACAATTGGCTGAGGCGATCCGTTTGGTAAAGGGAGCCTCGAATCAGCCTGGTGTGTATTTTATGATCCAGCTGCATTAATTGCCATGTGAACATATTTGGAAAATCTGCACACTCAGAAGGACTTACAAACTTTTGTCGATTTGGGTACTTGAACTGCAGGGTGATTTCTTAACTGCATTCGACTGACTTACACGTGACGTTTTACGAGTTAAAGCGCAAGCACAACTTATACGTGTTGGCAAAATAGACTATATAACAAAGATGGTTTGCAGTTTCTGACCGTGTTTCAGGCTGACAGTGACGAAACGGGCAGCACTGACACGCCCATGTGCACTAGGAAGTGCATAGGCTGTGTTAAAAACGATATTACGACAATAAAGTAGTTCATGATCTCCGTATCAATAAACATGCTAGGCTTAAATGTTAAATCAGTACAAATAAGTGCAACTTGATTTCAGAAACGCCGAAACTACAAAGCAGTAAACCAGTAAAGTTTTCCCCATTTTTTTAATCCCTCGACAATCGTTTAGGTTCCCCCTTCGGTTAATTTAGCGCATATGAATAATATTTAAGAGGGTTTTCCTCCTTGGCACTTACCAAATGGGGGTGAAAACGATCCTTGTTTGGAAAGAAAGCGAAACTGAATATGCAGCGGGTGTCTGGGTCTGTAAATCGTGCTTCCTCTTCCTCCACGGAGCTGCTGTCAAATCAACCCCGGCACTCCTACTCTTAAAGACTGTTTCGTAAAATAACTTTTAACGATGGATGAGTTAAAGCGGAGTCCCCCTTTTGAAAACGAAAATACAGCAGACCCGCTCCTCTTGAGCGCACGGGGCCAATGGGGCGGGGACAAGTAGCACTGACGTAAAGTTCGGGGTTAAAAAGCGGACCCTGGATAAACACAGCCGGAACCATATCTAACAGATTAGGATCGTTTACAGGAGTCAAAGGGCCGATAGTTAATTATGTGGCAATGGTGGGGACGCTTGCGTATTTGGGATTAATTGCGATAAATTTACTGTCAGATAATTCCATATTATGGAAAGAAAGAAAGAAAGAGAGAAAGAAAAAAAAAAAAGATAATTCCATATTACTGATCGTACGTGGCATTTCAGGAAGTCGGCTGACTATTTAGTAATTCATTTCTGTGGGGTGTCATGTGAGGGATCTTGCAGAACCTGCAGTGCTGGCCCATTCAGTTTTTCTACTCTAAGATGATGAGAGTGAAGTACTTTTGACAGTGATGTGATTTACACGGTATGTGCAAGTGCGCCGTAGTGATGACACGACCCCACGTCTATATCAAGGGAAACCGAAATACATTTGGGAACAATTATGGAAAATTTAAAGCAGACAATCCATGTGAGTCGTTAAACATAAGGCTTTACTGTGGCACGTCCATGACCCGGTACATCGATAATGATTTTAAGGCTGCCGATTGTCCCTCACAACACAATAGCATTTCAGACGTTGAGTTTGAACAGAAAAACAACGCCACAGTAAACAAAAAGATCTTTCAGCACGACCGCAGCAAACACACATTCCGGACAGATCACAGGTCCCAGCATGCACTGCGCGCGGGGCCCACAGCCAAACGGCAGCATGTGCCACGCTTAGGGTGACCAGATAATCCATGTCAGGGAAGACACTCTGAGCTAGGACAGGAATTGTAAATTACCATTTCAATTAAACCTGGATTTCACTTGGGCACTGAGCTCTTGCTCAGTTGCTCAGCTCTTGCTCTTGCTGCGTGCTGATTGGTCAGTCTCCTATAATCATGCATGTGTCACTAATGTTAACGTGAAACAGCTGGATGAGTCTTTCAGTCAAGGAAACAAACTAGTCAAAGCACAAGAAGCGCTGAACTATTTAGCCAAGGAAAAGGGACCTTTCAGTTTGAAAGTAGTTTGTAAAACCCGAAGTAGCTCAAAGTGTCTCCCTGACATGGATTATCTGGTCACCCTGTCCACACTCACCTAACACCACCACCACCACCACACACACACACACACACACACTCTCTCCTGGAGAAATTCACCAATAACAAACACTTATAATAACATCTTTATTTGTAAAATATTCACATGTTAGAAAAACAACGAATAGCATGCATATTATCCCGAAACTGGTGAGGGTGGTTCCATTGTCTCTGTGGGTGTGACAGGAGGGTGAAGTAGGGGGTCATTGTGTGAAGGGTCACTCTAGATAAAGGACCTAAGGCCTCATTCTTCATTTCGTTTTACAAAGCTGCTGTCAGTGTGGGAAGCACCCTGTCTAGGGGGTGAGACCATGGCAGGGATGGGCACCATGACGCACCAGAGGCGGGGTACTGCTAGTGAGTGAGGAAGTGAGGATTTCAGGGCCATTGCTTGCGAGTAGGAGGCCATGGTGAGCAGGCAGGGACAAATCAGAGTCTCCAGTCTGCAGGGAGCTGAACAGGCAGGAGGCTGGAGACAAATCAAATCAAGGATTAATGCTCATGAAGTCCGTTATGGACAGAGTTAAGATGAGCTCACTGCGTTTAATGCCTGGGTTCTGTCCCCGAGGTGGTCACCACCACTGTGTACTAACTGGCCACCTTGATCTTTCTGGGGACACGTGACCCCACCCCCCCCCCTTCAAGGTCATAGACTTTCTCAGTCGTGGGCACTGACCATTGTGCGCTTAGCATTGCCAGTTCCTGCCGATGGGGTAGACAGTCTTTTGTCTCAAGTCCAAGTCAAGTCTCAAGTCTCAAATGACTGAAACGTTCTCTCATCAGATGCTATCTATCTGAGATACTGCATTGCTGTATGTTTTGGAAAGCATGTACTGTACCATCATCTATTATTATATACTACAGTATCAAAATATTAGAGCAATATTAACAGTGATACTGCAGTGGAATAGGCCTACAGTATTTTTGTGATAGATGTTCTGAAAGAAATTCTTCCTCACTGATGCTACATTTTAATATTTTTTCCTAAACACTTGGGCAGCTGAACAGAGTTTTACCAGGCGCACTGACATCGTAACAGCAGCCTATTCTAACACAGCGATTAATGCATAGGATTAACGTTAGGCTACATCAATAGACGACGTCCATATATATTCTGCTGCCATCTGCTAACGGGTAGCAGAGTACAGGGCTTCTATTGGCCTGCTACTTGCTGGTAGCCTAGGCTGGAACTTAGTGAGATGTCAAACAAAACGGGTGGGGAACAATATAGCTGTAATCTGCTTGTAGTCTGTACAGCCTATATCCTGACACTTTGCAAGTGGCTGGTCGCTTGTTAGCCGTCTGTGTGAAGGCTTTATAACTAAATGCAATAACAAATGGCACAGCTCCAGGTGAATTTGTCGTTGCAAGGGTCTGTGTTGATTTGAAATCTGTGGCTGCATGCATGTGTTACGTTGCACATAATATCAAGGACGGGGAATATTCAGTCTGCTTCCGATTTTCCCATAACATATTTGTTTGAGAGCTATAGGAGCTTCTCAGGGATATGCTGGTTGAGTAGGTGAAGAAATGGTGGAAGGTGGTTCTGGCTAGAGTACACATCGGCCCCTTCTCCACTCCGCTGGTGCCGAAGCCGCCCTGCATTTCCACGGACTTCAGATCGCAGTGGGAACCGGGTGACAACACTGCGCCGTGTCACAAACCACGCCCACTTTCCGACATCATCTTTATTTTGCGTTGCCTCGGTTACTCCGCCCACCTCTCATGACGACACGGGAGCTTCATCCAGACCAGCAGAGCTTTGGTGCCGCTGGTTTGTTGCGGCACCGGCGGCATTTTTTTTTTTTGTGGAAAAAACGTGGCACTGGTTCCAAATCGGGGATCCGCACTGGATCGGAACCGGCACCTTTGTAGTGGAAAAGGGGTATGAGAGCGGAGTGGACTTAACACTTTAATACAGGAAAGCAGATTGATAGCTGGTAAACAAGGTTACCATTCTGATTTCTTACATGGGCAGCTGTGATTAGTCTGCTGAATATAATTGGCTGTGGTCTACAACAGAAACAAATATAATCAGTAAATTATCACAATCTTACAGCTGGCATCTGCAATTCTGTGACTACTTAGATCGCTACATCACAAACATTCATTATAATGGAAGCTTGCATATTCTAAATAATACAAATTAAACACAGCCTCAGATCACAATATATTAAGTCAGAATAATAATATTAATGCCAGTTAGATAAATCTCTCACCTACTAAATTTATACGGCAGGGACAGTCAACTCCGGAAAGAAACTTAACTCGTATTAACATAACACGACTGCGCGTTAATGATTAAAGATCTCCGGTTTACTCTAAATTAACGATGTTTGAGTTCTATTATAAAATACAAACCAGAATTTAACATATGAGTTACTTACCCATTAAGTCAATCACGCACAGCAACAGATAAACGGTGTAACAGACATTCGAGAAATTACATACCCTCTATTCAGGTACGTCTGCATCAGTGACACGTATCACGCTGCTGTGATCGTCTGGTCGGCTACCTATTGCGTCTTTAGGGCTTTCGTACAACACTGGAAAAACTGAAATAATGAAATAAATAATTCTATGAAATGAACATTTTGCACGAGTCACAACACCCAAGTCAAGTCACAAGTCTTTGTGCGTCTTAAGTGCGACTCGAGTCTCCATCTCAGACTTTAGTCCTCACATATAATCTCCAATGCTCATATATAGACTTCAGTCCCCACATCGGCCTTCATTTATCATCATTTGACATTTTCTGTGCTTAGAACCATCAAGTTTCTGAGTGTCAGAAGGAAACTTGACCCCCCCCCCCCTCCAGGCAACCTGATCTGTCAGCTGCCCTCCCCACAACACAAACCCTCACCTTGTTGGCCAGAAGCCAAAGAATGCACCTGAAAAGCTTGCAACTTGCAAAGAGCCTTTATAATCAGACCTCTGTCCAAGACAACAAACAGGTGCCTGTTCAGTCAGACTGTTTGGTCAGGTGCAAAAGCCCTGAGCCAATGGAAACTCAGCCACTTAAATTAGGCCAACAGAGACTAAACCCTGGGCTGCCTGTAGCCTTAAACAGAGGTTCATCTCTTACTGAGACAAACCACAAGCCCATATTATCCGAAAAATTATATTTAAAGTCAGACACCACAGCCTGGAAGTAGAGAATGTGGCTGATTATGTTGAGAGGTAGAAAAAGAGATAGATGAATACTGGATAAACACGGTGATCAAACTGGCTAGGTGAAAAAAAGCTCACCATTACCCACTCAGAAGCCACGAGTGGCCTGATGTGTGAAGATGACCGAGGTCCCAGCTCAGCATTCGGTGCTGGACGCATGTTGTAGCTTCGGTAGACGTCATATATAATCCTTGAAAGCGCGTGAGTGTGAAACTGTGAGAGAAGATGGAAAGTGAAGATGCTGGACAGGAACTAAGAAGTATCTCATGCAGAAGGTCATGCGCTTGCCTGGACCGTGGCGTTTCCTTCACAGCGACCAACAGAAACCTCCCAGAGACTTTCACCACACCGTTTCCTTCCTGTAAACAAACAATCTGATGGCCATCACATGATTTCGGTATTAAAAGGTCAGCAACCCTAAATTCACTCACTATCCTCCCAAGAGTCATGTGATGAGGGTTTGGTGGTTATGGGCGAAAACATCTGGCTCTGCTCCCAAACCAACCCCAGCATCACGTACGGACCGGGGAAGCAGGAGCAGAGAGACGAGGAATCAGGAAACGAGGGATTTATTATAGAAAATAGCAAGGTAGGGCACACAGACAGACGTTAGACTTCAGGCTTCAATGGCTGGATTGGGGAAACAAACTTAACGTGGACTTAAATACACTGAACTAATGACAGCGACAAGAGACAGCCGGTAACACAGGGATTCGACACAGGGTAGCGGAGGGGGCATGGCACACAGGATGAGGGGGTGTGGCACACTGGGTGAGGGGGTGTGGCACACAGGATGAGGGGCGTGGCATACTGGATGAGGGGGCGTGGCACACAGGATGAGGGAGGCATGACACCAAGAGACTTCCTGTGGGTTGTGCCCCACCAATATGCTTGGCCACAATAGCCCGGCCCTGATTATGCTGACATTCCAGAGGCAGCGACAAGAATTCCGTGACCAATCTAATCCTTTCATTCACCTTTTTCATCTCACCGATCACTGACAGCCCCTGGCAGGTATCCCAGAAGAGACACTGTTCCACACAGACACACGTGAACGCCGATTAAACTCATTCAGGCCGCTAAACAAAAACAAGCAAACCTCACACACGCAGTAACACGGACCAAGAATCACATACAGAGCTGCAGTTGGGCAGTAACACGCAAACATGGATCATAACTTAGCAGGCCTGAAATACAGGCCGCAATGTCAGCAAACTTAAAAAAAAAATCTCCACATATCACATGTCTCAGCCTGAGTTCAGCCAGATGCTCCTCCTTCTCCACGGAGAAGTGCAGCTCCCTCCCTTCCAGCGACGCCGAATGGGATGAACTCCTGGCACTGGAGGTAGTAAAGTGGCTGGGGGGGGGGAGTGAAGGACAGCCTACACACCTCCCACCCCCCCCTCGTCATGCACGTGTCACTTACCTTCACCTTCTACATCTTGAGGGTGTGCTTGATGCTGCTGGTCACCAGCTTCTGCCTCTTCCCGTGGCACACAGAACAGGACAGTGAAGAGTAATTCCATATCAGGATAAGCGGGTATAACATGGATGGATGCTATCAGGGGAATCCCATATCAGCACTTTTTTTTTTATTGCCCAACACCACCCCCTCTCTTCGGAGGATGACTTTATTTTACATTACATTCAAGAGCGAAGAGTGTGGCCGCTCCGAACTCACCCGTCCTGGTACCGTGAAAAAGAAAAGGCGAAGAAAAAAAATGGGAGGGATACAGGAACAACAATTGAAAAAACAATTGCAGACAATAATCACGACGGGGAGAGAGAAAGAGAAAAAAAGGAAAAGAGAACAAAGGTATACAGAAATAACACTAATGATGTAGGTGGGATGGAGAAAATTAAGTGTCGGGGAATACAGAATACAAACAGCCATATCAAACATAACAATCATTGCTTTAAGCAAACAACAGAAATTTTAAACAACAAAAATTATAGCAACAGCAATATCAATAATACTACTAATTTAATCAATAATGTTACAAATGGGTATTATATATGTAGCATACACGCACGTGTTCCTACATATATAGATGTATATTTCAATTCCTATATCTTTAACATACGCTACACAGTAATAATAATAACGATGATATTGATTGCTCAAACATTCTTATGTGTGCAAGCGTATGTGTGAACCGATTAACTGATTTGTCATTGGATGTATTGGCATTTGATGCTGTCAGGGGAAGCGATAGCACCACCCCCCCCCCCGGCCCAAGGTGAAGGCAGGGGAATCCCATACCAGGATAAACGGGTAGAACAGGGATGGATGGCAGAGCTGCCACCTTTAGTCAACTGGCTGGAGCCAGACTTTCAATTCAATTTTAGATTGAAATTTTCAATATTGAATTATGGGTCGAGACGTGGATAATAAGGATGATGGCTGGGAGAGTAAGGCTACAGAGGACACAAACATAAAAACATTTTACAGCTACATTTATATCAGACCACTAGCGTAGACACGGATTCGCAGTATCTGGAGGGTTTATGTAAGATGTTGGAATAGGACTCCCCCTAGTGGAAAACTATAGGTACATTATCTCAGTGTTAACGATAGTCCCCATACTAAATGTGCACACTGCAAGGTTAACTGGCATTTGTAATTCACTGTGAGGGTGCGCGTGGTTAACAGAGGGCCTGGCTGGGGTATGAGGACAGCAAACATACGTGAAAACACACTTTATGAAACTTTTACAGGTATCTGACGGCAAGCAGAGTCACAGTTATTAGCTGAAATACAAGTTTTGAAAAGTATGGAAATGACTCTGTTTGCAATAATGGTCAAATGTTAAACGGTTATTTTTGAGTATGGTTACACTTGCATTACAAAAACACTGCATATCATATATCTTTTCACATAGTGTACTCTTTAAAAAAGAAACCTTGCAAAAATTTTAAATACTATCAGAAATGTACATGTGATTTATACGAATCTCAGTACACTAAAGGCACACTTAATTCTTGGTGACTTGGCAGGTCACAAAAATCATATAGTTTGTTTTAAAATAAACACACTCACTGGCCACTTTATTAGGTATACCTCGCTAGTACTGGGTTGAATCCCATTGTGCCTTGAGAACTGACCCAGTTGTCCTTGCCGTAGATTCAACAAGGGGCTTGAAACATTCCTCAGAGACTTTGGACCGTGTTGATATGATCACACAGTTGCTCCAGATTTGCCAACTGCACCTTCATGAAAATTGTGACTCTACCATCTGAGGATTGCAACAGAAATTGATACTCATCTGACCAGGCAACACTTTCCCCGTCTTCCCAGTTTTGGTGAGCCAGTGCCCACTGTAGCCTCAACTTCCTGTTCTTAGCTGACAGGAATGGCACTTGAGTGCGGCCCTTTGCTACTGTTTTTATGTAGTTTTATGTTAATAAGTGTCTACCATATTCCTGACATTTGTGTGAATGCATATACAGTGGTACCTCAGTTCTCTATCTATCAGAACTTGAATTTCTTAAAAGTCGAACCAACCAGTTCGGAAAAAAATTATCCAGCACTCGGTCTAAATCTCAGAAGTCAAGCCGTGAACGCCGACCTAAGATAACTTGTACACGCAGGGAAATGAGTCACGCGGCACGTCTCTCAGCGGAAACAAAAGGTAATGCTTCAGTCTCGGCCTGGCATTCGCTGCGACAGCATCCTGCATGTTTACACAAGCTGAATAGTAAATGCATATATTTAGACAGTAAAAATACATTTAGACAATGATAGACAGTAATAGTAATTATTATATAATAAAGTACATTTAAAAAAAAAAGACAGTAACCAGAAACACCTGATGACATGGGGATTCCACGCGAGGATAACGAGGGGGCGTGGCACACGGAAGGAGCGGACGAACGGGCCAGGACACATTGTTTTTTTTTTTTTTTTTACTTTACACATTGTTTGGATACATTTATTTTCTTACTTTACAAATTACTATTTTGATAAATGTGCTTATATGTTTAGTACAGTATATGCTCTCCTTGTTTTATCCGGCTCATTTTGTATTTAAATGCTAAAAAAAAACATTTAGGTGTAATTTTTTGGGGGCCGGGAACCAATTAATTGGTTTTCCATTATTTCTTATGGGGAAAATTCGATCAGAACCCGAACTTTTTAGGATCCAATCCCGAGTTCTGAACGGATTAAATTCCAGTTCTGAGGTACCAATGTATTGTGAAATACATTATTATTGTACCCATCTTTGAATATTGCATTAAATACTTAATCAGAAATCCTTCTTTAAGGTGGACAGATGAATAAGATTCAGCATATATAATATAATTAAAATCATGTAAATAATCAAATATAATTATATTTAAATATTATAGGTATAAGGCCTATGTATTGAAAAAAATTATTTCCATCCATCCATCCATCCATTTTCTATACCCACTTGTACCGTACACGGTCACGGATATTCGGAGCCTAATAATTTAGCAAATGTTGAAGAAGGTGTATCTGCACTAAAAATAATTAATTCCGATATTTTCCGTGTCTGCAAATGATTTGAATATTACGTAATTGAAAATCCATCTGGAACAATAAAATTGCCTCTGTGTGTCGCTCTTTGAAGATGTCTTCATGCCTATTGATTTTGTTTTGTTCTGCTGTTTAAATCTTTATTATTTCAATCTGTTTCTTAGTGTAGTAAGTGATGTGGAAACTGACTTGTATTTTTATTGTGTTCTTTTTATTGGATAATTAAAAACAAAATAAACGTTAAAATGATATCAAATTAAGCGAATATAATAGTTTAATTGTTTAAAATGGTTAATTTTAATTGTTCAATAATAACAACTGAGATTCGTACGTGAACAATACGCTCGTTTTATCCATATCTGCACAGCCAGTTGGGCCAGTAACGTAACTGATCAAGATTAAGGGATGAGATTTGGGGGGAAAAACAAACGGCAGAGTATTGCCTGTTCCCCGAAACACTGACATCTAAAGCCCTAATCAAATACGTAACTTTAAATATTACGCTTTACCATGTAAGTGTTATAACAACGATACTAGGCCAACTTGAAACGATCATGTTTTTAATCGTTTCACGTAGGCCTATTATTTATGACCAATTTTATACTAAAACCCTGCGCATATGTTTGGTGATTTTCGCCATGGTTGTGAGTGCTGATCTATACTGATATGATTTGAACAGTCAGTGTAATCAGTGTGTAAATTAAACTCTGGTGTGCATTTCTTACTTAGTCTGTGCATGGGACCCTACTAGCCGTTGCTTGGTGGCTGTCAGAGGGCTAACATCGACCCTACTGACCCGAGCTGGCAGAGTTAGGCATCGTAGGTACTCATGGGGATCGTGGAAGTAATACGGAGTCCAATCGTTGTCCTGTTGATAATTTCTTTAGTAACTGACTGCTACTGCGTTGTGCTAGAGCTAAGTAGCGCTCCTACGAATGAACACCGAAAGTCTCATCGGCTAGGAAGTAACTATGCGTCTCCTAATTTGCTAAAGACTGTTAGCGTCAAATGCCGTGAGTCTGAGCTGGAGATCGCGGTGAAAGCCGATCTTTATAACATAGGTGCTCCTATCGAGGGGTCCGATCTAAGACTAGGAGCGGATCCTAGCGTTAAGGAATCATGCAAGGCTAAGGCTTCTGGACCATCCGCGTATACCATAATCGCTGACCTAAACGACTGCGGCACCCACAGACTGGTTTGTATTTTAATGGTATCCTGCTCTTGGTGTTTCAGTGCATATACATCGCGTACTGACGCATGAATTGCGCGTCTGTTTTCGAAATATCGGGGGGGGGGGGTTCTGCACCGATTATTAGGAAACTGCAATGTTGTACCCATGTATTGAACTGATGTATGGAGCGCTTATTTAGTTTATTCTAATTAGTAAATTGACTCATAGGTATACAGTGTGCACCCTATTCATGCGCATTAATGTCTAGAACAGACCTTTCGACCAAATACGCCTCTTCAACAATATAATTGGTATTCATTTTTATTTTCTTCCTAGGTCATAGAGGATTCATTGATTTATGCAAACCTCCTCGTCTATTCACCGAAACCATCTCCAATCGGCGTCGTGCGGATGAAAGGCGTTGCTATTCCGATTGAGTGCCGTTATAGGCGGTAAGTCGCGCTGGTGTGTGGCGCTGCGTGATACGGTAACAAAACTGAGGTTAGGCTTGCTGTCCCTTTTAGGAGATTCCATGTGGAAAGTGGCATCCTTAAACCAACGTGGATGCCCATCGCCTCTGCTCCTCCTGGGGATTTGCTGGATTTCTCCCTGAAACTCATGTCTAGTAAGAATATAATGTGGATGGGGGGTAGATGGGTGGGGTTGTTTGTCATGGGGGGCCTTGATGAGTGGGACTCCCTACCTTTTTCGCATTGCTGTTTTGTTGTATCCCTGGCAACCATAGCAGAATTTCCATGTCTTCCTCCGAATTTTAAATTGGAGACTTCATTATTGAACTTGTGTCTCCAGGTGACTGGCGAACTGAACGAGCTTCTCCTTTCTACTTCCTGGGGGATTTTCTATACTTCCAAGCCTCTGTCCGATCAGACAGTCACCTTCCCCTCAGCCTGTTTGTAGACAGCTGTGTTGCTACTCTACACCCATATCCGAGTTCTCACCCGAGATACTCATTTCTCGAGAACAATGGGTGAGCAAATCCTTTTGCTTGTAAAGCCAGAGGTGCAGCTGCTGATGTCTCCTCCTCTTTAGGTGCCTGGTTGACACTCTGCTGACTGGGTCCAGCTCCATGATTCTGCCCAGAGTCCAGCAGACCACGCTGCAGTTTTTGCTGGAGACCTTTGTGTTTCCTCGGCAACCAGCAAATACGGTTGGTCTGGTTTTTGATTCACATCAGCAGCTGCTGGTTCCCGTTCTTGATGCTGCTCTGCTTTTGACCCACAGATGTATATCACATGTCACTTGGTGGCCACAGTCAGTGGGGAGACTGTGGATGCCGAAAGACGGGCTTGTTCCTTTGTGGATGGAAGGTTAGATCACTCTCCGCCAGGTTTATTAGCCAAGTATGTTAACACACAGGGAATTCTGTCTCTGTGGCTGTCGTCTGTGCACTTACTGCACAAGACAATGATCTATACAGTCTGTATACAATGTGTATGTGTGGTTGGTAAATATCAGTGAAAGGAATGTTGGAATATACAATAACTCAATGTTTCCCAACCATGTTTCCTGGCACTGCACACTTCTCATTAGGTAATTATCACAGGGCACACCATTGATTAACGCCTACTAATAGGCTCTTGCCAATGACTCGAATCTCATTGATCCTGAATTTTGCACACAAGTGCACTTGCAGCCTGTTGACTTGGTTCATTTTTTTTTTTTTTTTTTTTTGTCTAAGCCACGTAAAGTACATTCATAAAGTAACCAATACATAAGCTTATAATTTAGCTTATATAATAGATCAGACTAGATGTGCACACTAGTTCTCACACCATTTAACTGTACTTGCTGCAGCATTTATTTACAACATTGAGGTTGCACTGGTCAGTCCTGTCCTATTTTTAAATTTAAATGTACCAGCTACGGAACTGTTGAGCTTTTCCACTGTCAGTAGGAACTGAGCCTTACGGTGAATTGGTGGCTTTCCAATGTAATGTATGCCAGTGATTGTTGAGGTGGCCTTGCTGTGACCTACCCAAGCTGGAACTGCACTGTAAGTAGTCTGCCTCTGCAGTACCGGTCGAGTGTGGCTGGCAGGGTTCCTGCAAGCCCGTGGAAAAGTGCCATTCGTGAAAGGTCTGGTTCTAGACCTCTTGCATGCATGTATGAGCCAGGATGTAGACTGACGTCATGTTTCTGTTCCCAGGTGGCGATCTGTAGATGGGAATGACTGGGTATGCAGTGACTGTGATGTGTACCACAGGTCTGGCTGGCCCATTTGGGCCGCTGGTCCTGGCAGCCGCGGGCGGCCAGCTAGCATCTCACGCGATGGCATGGGCACTCCGAGAGGTATGCGTGCTGTCGTATGATCCATTCTGTGCTTGAATTATAGCTGCTTCTCTCTCTCCTTTAGGATGGGAACTGGAGATCAGCGTGGGGCCTGTGATCATCCTTCCAAACAAGGGTGTTGGTAGCCCCTTGTTCCCAAGCATGCTCGTTCCAGCATGGCCATCTGCAGCTTACCGGAGTCCAGTAAAGGATTCCATAAGAGGTATATTTGGCACGTTTGTGCACTTCTGCAATAACTGCGTCTTAAGCTGAATTTAATTTTTACGGTGAACCTTAAATGTTCATCAGGAATATCTTTCTTGGGCTTGAACTGATCGCACATCAGTGGTTAACTGATGTTCCTAGGAAAATGGGGTCTGACATAGATGGATCCTTCTTGGCCTGGCATTTCAATGCCAAGAAGTCTGGGTGAATAGGTTGGCCTCACTGCTGTGTCCACTGAGGTTCTTGTAACATCTTCCAGACTGGCAGAAGGATGATAGAGTGAGAACTATCCTGGACCTTGCAGAAGATGGTGGTCTGCCAAACAAAATGGCTGGTGAGAACTGTGTGCTGGTTCGTTGGTAAAACTGCACCATGGGTGGTCTTTCATCAAAATCTTTCTCATTAAGAGAATTCCTCCTTTCAGAAGACAGAACCACAGTTGGCCCAATAACACAACATGAAGGAAATGGACCCTCCGTACTCCTTCTGCCTCAAGCAGATGTTGGATTAACCAGCTCTTTGGTTATGCTGGGTGAACTTTCTTCTAAGCCTGAAATTCTTAGAAAGAAACACTTCATTCATCCTGTTGCACCATCTCATCAGGATGGCACCCAGGCACAGGTGCCTGCATCACACCCATGAAGATGTCCAGGAAGGTACTTCAATCTCTTGAATCTTTGTGGGCAGCAGACTTGTTTTTTTTTAAATTGTGAATTACAGGAGTTTGTCACTAGACTTGGGCTAGAATGTCCTAGTGGCCAGAAACTTCATTTCCTGTAACTAGATTATTAACAATTCTGCATCTCCTCCAACACCAGCTCCATGGCCATTGGCTTGGTCATCTTGTGGAAGTGCCCCGCGGTCCTCCCAGCATGGCCCCAGTTATGCCACCCAGCATTCCCTGTGCTAGGAAGCGAAAGTCTGCTCAACTGTCCCTGCAGTGACCACTTACTCTGGATGAGTGGAGAAATGGATTATACATCATTTTATTCTGTCTTCTGGAGTAAAGAATTGAGTATTAATCGGGTGTCAGTTTGGTCTCTTGTCTAGATGTTTTCTGAAATGGACAGGTGCCTGAAAGGAGACCAGTTACCATTGGGGCAGCTTAATTTTGTGTTTCTCAAAGCCTTCAAACTACTACAATCATCTTGAAGACTATATGATGACCCTGGGGCCAGAGGTGGGATGTTCGGGAACAAAGTACAAATCCGGACTGAGGGTTTTGTCTCAACCGGTTCAGTTATAAAGATTCCCAGTCACATTACTCCGCTGATTGGATGAGGCATAACCCTGTTCTGGATTTGTACTTTCGGGACCTTACCTTTCCAACTCTGCCTGGGGCCAATTAGGTCTCTGGACTGAGCCCGAGCTACGATTCTATACAATCCCTGAATTCCTATAATGCACACTAAACCTTTCTCAGTTTGAATTAATCAGCACTTACTTAAAATAAAGGCATTAATACAGTGAAATGCTACACGATGGTCTCAGTCTTTGGCAAACAAATTTAATAGCAGCATGTGTGACTGTGCGTTAAAGGCACTGAGGAATTAAACGCTCATTTTCTAGGTAAGTGGTGGAAGCTAGGTAGACCACGTGACTCCGCAATTAATGACAACATTACGGGAAGCCATGGATTTTGTTCATCGTTACATCGAGGTGAAATGGGGCAAGGTGCAGCGAGTTATTGGGGTTCGCGATGGTTCAATGTGAAGGGCGGTCATCATGAAAGAGGGGTAAAGGAGGAGGGGGCGTTCGTGGGGGTGGGGGCGCGCTCTCGTGACGTCATACGCCGCGTTGGCTCGCGCTGGAGAAACTTTCGGACCCCCCCCCCTTTTTCCCTGGCAAGAGCAAGGAGCTAGGGAAGAAACTTACACCGTTTGGGTGAATGCATACCTCTGTAAGGAGCAGCTCCTTCAGCAAAGGGGGGAATAAGGCAGGCGATTATATGGAAACCGAGAACACAGTTTAACCTTTTAAACTCGGTCGCTATCTGGCTGGAACAAGCTCGGTATCTCGATTGCAATCCCCCTCCTCCTCCTCATTTGGTCGTGGGACAGAGAAACGGAGCAGGGCGAAATGGCGGAAACCAAAATAATCTACCATATAGACGAGGAGGAGACGCCGTACTTGGTGAAAATCCCCGTCGCGGCTGAGGAAATCACGCTGCTGGATTTCAAACAGGTCCTGAACAAGCCCAGCTACAAATTCTTTTTCAAATCCATGGACCAGGATTTCGGGTGAGTCTCGCACACGGCGGATTCTCTGCTGATGACCAGGGGGCGCCTGGAGGTATTGCCTGGAAAGTGGCACTTTCAAGACTGACATTACAACTTTTTTGCAATTGCCACAGATTTCTAAACTTAAATACTTGTTACTTTCGGGGGTTTGCAGCGTCAGTAACGTAACGGCAGTTTTGAGAAACGTTTTAAATTGGAAAAATAACTATAGCGTTCTGTAACTGGCCCACTGTGTATCTATCCACATTTAATTGTTTTATTTGCTTGCATTTGCAGTGTATGAACAGTTATAATACAGTTTAGTGGAAAGTTTTACATATGTATGCAAAAAGTATGCATGAAAAGTGTCTTTCGTTATTAAAGTTCATATAAAATGTTAAGTACTCTTCCCCCGAAGCACATGTTACACTAATGCTTATTCTTTGGAGTATATGTACTTTTGAATGAAGATGTTATCGAAAAACGCCGGAAAATAACAATCTGCAGAGACAAACGTGTTAATATTATTTTGTATAATTTATTTAACCACATAATACATTTCTGTGAATATCTTAATTTGACTACATCTTCTGTATTGATTAACTGTACCATGTGACCTGAATCCACGTGATACGATTTCTATGAGTTGAAGTGTTTTCATGCTCATTGCTGCTGGGTGTCTGTCGTTTTGCATTACATACGACCGATCAGTTTTACATAAATTCAGCCAATGCTATTCAGTGAGTTGGCTGAACTAACTCGTTTCATCATTCTAGAAATACAATTTGCCAACACGTAGGCACATCTCTTCTTTGTAATATTAGCTTTGTCTCTAGAAAGGGGTAAGATTTCCGTAATTTTTGCTTCTTATTTTTTCTTATGTCAAATGTAACGTTGTGAAAGATTTTAACTAAAAGGGTAATAAAGAATTTAAGTAATCTAAAATGCTTAAATATTTCAAATTCGAAGTATGAAGGCATGTATGCAGAGTGGAAATGAGCCTTCCTCTGCCCACTATTTTAGGTTGACTCATTTAAAGACCAGGCTGCTCTCTTAAGCATCCAGGACAGTAAAATCTATTTAGCACACAGCGCCATTGTTTATGTGTGTGCGTGTGCTGAATGGTGGTGCCAGGTTTAGTGGGGCGAGACTTTCTCTGGTAGCACATCTCCAGGAGGGTCTCCTGTGGGGTCCTTTCCTGGTCCTGAGGCGTCCAGTGCGCTGCCTGTTGCTGGAATTAATCTGAAGGAGGTTGATGTTGCCCTAAAATTGCGCATCAGCTGATGAACAGACGGAAGTCCTCTAACAGCCCCCCTGCCCGAGGACCTTGGTAAAAATTTAAGAGACTTGTGGGCCCTTGGGGGGGGGTGGCAATCTGCTGTAAGAGGGGAAGAATGAGTCCCAAAGCCAGACCTTCTCCGTAAACCTGCAGCATTTACTAGCTTTGTTTTATGACCAAATCTTTGTGAGAACATACGGTTTGGCACTGTCGTAATGAGGTCTGGGGTTGGCGCAGGCTTTCCCAGCTGGCTTACTGCTTCCAGCTGCCCCGGCTTTCCTCCAGACACACAAACCCCAAATGCAGCCCCTCACTGCCCACGATGCGGACTGAGGTATTCCTCAGATATGCTGTAGCACACAGGCCAGTGAGCATCCAAACGTAGCAGGTAAACAGGCTCAAGGTGAGACTCACTTTTCTTGTGGTGGGACGGCCTGAGGTTTCCCAGCTTACTGGGACGGCCTGAGGATTCCCAGCTTACTGGGACGGCCTGAGGTTTCCCAGCTTACTGGGACGGCCTGAGGTTTCCCAGCTTACTGGGACGGCCTGAGGTTTCCCAGCTTACTGGGGCTTTACCTTTGCACTCTATCCTGGCGAGCGTGACTGGGAAGCAGCGTGTCGTGTAGGACGTGCTAACGAGCTTTAAGCTGCCGGCGGGTTTCCTCGGGTGACGTCAGCGGCTGCAGCTGTTCAGGAGGGGGGGGGTGTCTCTGGGCCGCCGCGCTTCGTATCGAGTTTCGTCGTCTGGACCTCCTGTGGGTTTCCGAAGCATTTGATGCGTTAGCCCGACAGTTGAGCCGGTCATTTGCACCCGCCATAATATGTCATGAGTCTCTAATCGACAGTGGAATGAAAATCGCCGGTGGGCGTGGCTATCACGGCGTGGGGGGGTCAGGGCTCGGCCCGTCCGCTTCATCTGCCTTTTCTTTCGGTGCCTCTCCAGCGTTTAAGTTAAACCAGCATCCCTGCCTGCACTCAAAGCCTCCATTCATTCAGTCGAGGCTTAAATCGCTTTGGCTGTTGGTGCCGTTTGCCGGTTGGGCTCCAGACGTTCTTGGGGGTCCAGCTCTCCTCCTGAAGCTATCCATGGGGCCCAAGGGGAAAGTATTTCTGTATGTGGCGCATGTTCCTCTCGCTGTGTGTCTTCCACCCAGGAGGTGGGAGGATTTATGGAGTGAACAGTCCCGTTCCTGCCAACCCATGTCTCCTATGGTGAAACTCAACGCCAGAACTGATCCGTCCCTGACATACGAGTCTGAGTTGGTGACTGAAGTGGCCGTCTTTTTCTTCAACTATAAATCCTGTTTGTTTTGCCCCGCAGTGAAACACCAGCAAACCTTTCAAAAGAGCTCAGACGTGCCGAATAGCGCGGACCTGCAGGCTTCTAAGTGAGCGCGTATAGTTGACGAAAATAACCCGTTGCTGTAATTACAGTGTAATTAACGCTTTTGTCATGAGCGCTGAAGGGCTGGAGTCACCGAGAGGGGTCTCCGTTCTTCTCCTCGATGGGCAGCCGCCCTTTCTTGTAACGCAGATACTGGGCTCTGAGCTCGAGTTTCGTGAGGCAGGCAAGCCGTGGCAAATTCTGTGGCATAATAAGATAACGAGAGAAACGTGTAGACAACACACGAGGTGTGCGGGGGAGTGAAGAGTGCTGATTTCCCATTGTATTTTCTGTTTGCTGGGTGGCTGGCTGTGACTCGGGGGTCTCGTGTGCTGGGGGGTGCTGTGACTCGGGGGTCCCGTGTGCTGGGGGGCTGGCTGTGACTTGGGGGATTTCAGGTGTCCTTATTCTCCGCACTAGACATGTAACGATTCTCCAAATCCACGGTTTAGCTCACTATTTTTTTTTTTGGGGGGGGTTGGGGTGGTGTGGGTGAATAATAAAAAAAACCTGGGGGAAAAAATTTGGAAGACTCACATGTTTTTAGTGTTCTTTTGTTTAGATTAAGCTAAGTTCACATGAAATAACTACGTAAAAAAAAATTAAAGACTTTTCTGAAGACCAGTCAGAAAACAACACGACTGCATTCCTTACGCTCCACTGCGTGACCAAAATGGTCCCACACCACTGACTTGAATGTGCTGCGGTCCTCTGCAATCTCAAGGTTATTATCCATCTTAAGCTAACGAAACTAGCCTAGCGCTTTCCACAGGTGCCATCACTCGACCATGATTGGACCAAAACAGTCATGTGACACACGCAGTTAGAACACAATGAAATAGGCGTAAACTTTTACAAAACATTCAGATTGCCCCAATTTTAAATAGAATAATCATTTTGTGTTTTACATGTGTTGCTGTGTTAATTCTGAAATGAAAAATAAATTTTGTGCCAGAAGTTGTCATGAGACGTGCACAGGCTGCGCTGTGATGGTGGCCGGAGGCTGGTGTTGGGCGTCGAACCCGTGAACCGCAGCGTGATGGTTCTGGGGTTTTGGTCTCGGTTTCAGAACCATGTATGATCCGGCACTTCTCTTCACTCTTGTGTGTCGGCAGGGTTGTGAAAGAGGAGATCTCTGATGATGGGGCCAAACTGCCGTGTTTCAACGGGCGCGTGGTGTCATGGGTGAGTCTTCATGGGGGGCGGGGTGGCGGGGC
>JABFEA020000103.1:11118-23145 GCA_019775915.2 Cyphomyrus plagiostoma | reverse complement strand
CACTGTGGTCCCGCATGTCCACACGCACGTCTAAGGTGTCTCCCATACAGTACTGGGCTTGGGGATGCTCCAGACTGACCATACTCCAAGCAGGACTGGAGGTGTTCTGGACAGACTCCCAGACAGATGTTGGAGGGAGATCCCACTGGAGGGAGAGCATCACATCATCTTCCGTCATCTCCCGATGTGCAACATCTCCCGATGTGCTTGATTGTAGGTGGGAGATGAGGTTGCTTGTTAAGTTTCTCTACAGTTGCAAAATAAAAGAAAGAAGAAATTTATCCCCTTCATGTTCCATCCCATCACTGCCAATGCACTGCCAGTACAGAATAAGTGCTTGGATGGTGGACGAATATTGTATTTGTACAGTCGACTCCTCTACATGGCAACTTTCCCCAGCATGATTTCGATATACATTGGAGTATTAGCATAAGAAATTAAATAGGATTTTTTAAAGCATTTTGCAAAAGCCGCACAATACGCAAAGGCCAGGAGATGACATGCAAGAAGTTACGTACAGTAAAACTTCGAATGGTGAACACAATCTGTTCTGGAAACGTGCTCGTAATCCAAAGCACTTTTCCTATCAGAAATAATGGAAACTCAGGTGATTCATTCCGCAACCCAAAAATATTTATATAAAAATGATTAACACAAAATATAAAGTAAAAATACATAAAACAAATTAACGTGCACTCTACCTTTGAAAAGAATCATGGATGGTGTGAGGGAGAAGAGGAGGCTTATTTTGTAGGACGACTTTCAGTATACCTAACGCAATCTGTTGGTTCACTGGAATCTTTTTCTTTTTGTGTGAATTTAACAAGGAACCTATCCAATGACAGCCGCTTTTGCCTCCTTTTCGATTCCGTGGAAATGCGGACATTGCATTGTAGTTAAATAGATTCATCGCTCACACCTTATTCGGGTAGTGCTTTTCCACTAAATTTTGACTATACAATTGAGGCACGCCGACTGGGACCAAGCATGGGAATATATTACCCATAATCCCACAGCAAGAGAGAGAGAAGAACCATCGGCTCAGTTGTTATCACGTGATGCTCGGCAGACAAAGCGTATACATAATATTCGTATTGCAAGACCTTGCTCGTTTATCAAGTTAAAATTTATTTAAAATAAATACAAAACACTGGCAAACCAAGTTAACTCGCAATCCGAGGTTTGACTGTAACTCATACAAATGTAAAATACATGTTCAGTGCTGGACTGGAGGACACCAAGTATGTTTACGATAGCCACTCACGCAATATCTTGCAGTGATCTCATGGTAGTCTTTGTATCTCGTGTTTATTACATGTTTTTACTTCGATTTGCTCACCAAGGGAACAATTGTTTTTTTTTTTTTTTACAGATCATCGGGGACACATGAGGTGAAAGGGTCTATGAAACGTTAAATACAGCTTGCCAAGTATAATAAGCAATGCTACTACTGTTGCTTCCAATGCTGTGACAGAAAAATTTGTTTTATGGAACTATAGATGTTGAATTGGAAAACTAGGAGTCAGATGAGATAGTTTGAGGTTTTGTTTTCTGCATTTTTACTGTAACAGCCTCAGTTAGTGTTGAAAACATGACCATTACAGTAAGCCAGTTGTGCTGTACCCATACTATTTCGACTTGATGATAACACCATCTTGCTAAATTCTGTCTAGATTTAAATTCAAACTTTAATATTCATCTTAGTCTGAAAACATGTGGCCAGTCAGTAAGTGAATGTGTTATTTATTGGGCAAAATCAAAAACTTAATTCATTGATTTCAATGAGCAAAAATTTCAAAATCATGCCAGAAGGAAGCATCAGTGAACCAGAGAGGGAACCTGGGAACTGAGCATTGTGCCTTTGGGGAAGATGCACTGCTGCTTCTATTAGCTATCAGGGCACAGACCTATAGCACCCTGCTGTGACGTGTGCACCCTCCAGAAGGGTCCAAGCCACTAGTCCCAAGTAGCTGAGTCACTCAGCCATCCTGAGTCACTTCCTCTGTGGCGATACCAGGAATTGCTACATACTCATGGCCATGCATTACTTCACCAACTGGCCCAAGGGTAACATGGTTCCCCACCACAGCAGAGCAACCACAGCAGAAAAGCTCGACAGGGAGCTCTTCTGCCACTTTCTACAGAGTGACCAGGGATGGAAATTTGAGGCAGAGGTGTTTGGTGAGGTCTGTAAGCAGCTGAGCATTGTGAAGACCTGCACAACCCTCTTCACCCCCCCGATCTCCGCATAGTGCGGAGATACCAGAGATGCCAGAGAGCATTGGGCCCACACCAGCCGTGCTTATGTTTGGGATGGAGCTGCACATACTCACTTGCTGTTCAAGCCAAAGAGGTACCGAAGGAACCAGGAATGGAATATGTGCCACTTTAACTCTTAATACCTGTGTTGCCTCTCGGCGCTTCTGACATGATATATCTGATGTGGATAAAGTTTCTTATAAATTAGGGACAGTAAGAGTTTAAGAACAATAGAACATTTATAACAAAATACTAGGATAAAAGTTATGTGAATGTGGTCTTTCTCAAAAAATATATTATTGTACTGTAACTCACCCTTCACATGTATTGTTTTTATACATATAAAAACAAAAAACAGTCGATCTAACCAATGTCTAATAAATGACTAATATTCAGGTAATGTATTCATTTCCTGGAGGATTAACGTCCTGGACGGGACAGTGTGAGATTTCGTCACACTAATCAGAATGGCGCAAAATTAAAAATTTATGAATAATTTCCGGAATTTTCCATTTAATATTTTCAGACTAAAGGTAAACAAAACTACAAATAAGGGGGACTAGGTTGCAGTCTAGGTTCTTGTTCCCTGCCTCGTACCTGTTGCTTCCGGGACAGGCTCCGGACCCCCTGCGACCCAGTAGGATAAGCAGGTTGGACAATGGATGGATGGAAATCGAATTGGTTTTTGACTCCCCCCCCCCACCCCCCGATTAATAACAGAGTAATCGAAAAAATAATCGACAGATTAATTGATCATCAAAATAATCGTTAGTTGCAGCCCTACATAAGACACAAGATTGCTGAAATCTGCCACCAGAAACATAGCTACATGCTGTTGTTATGCTTTGTTTTAATGTTATACCATATTCGTCATGTTTTCTTTTAAAATGATATTACAATAAGAATTGAAGTCAATGTTCAGAATGAAATTTGTCAAATGTCTGAAATGTGAATATTTGCATGAATGGAAAACTATGGCATGTAAATTCAGACAGCTATGAGAATGCAAGGTCATTGACCACTTTGCACCAAATAAAACGGTGTGATCAAATCATGTTATGGTGCAACTAACTGAGAAAGGTGGTAGTACCAGTAGGACCAGTGGAAAAGTTAGTCTGGACCCCTGCCATGGTACCATATAAAGGCTTAATGGATTCGCATTGTATTTTGAAGATAATTTGTAATACTATGTAGTTTACCAAATAGGTGGTCAAATTACTATATTTTAAAAATTGTAATACTATTATGCTATTACTTGGATAATGCCATGACACGTTTTTAAGGCAAAGTAGGTAGCTAGCTACAATTACATGCCAACGATGACAGGCTTGGTGCTGATGTTTATGGGTAATCCTGTTAACTGGAGACAAGTATGTTCATGTGCCAATGTTTACGTGTCCTTGCTGATGTGTGTGTGGCGCGGAAGGTGAGCTGCTGGGTTTGGACCAGAGGGAGGCGTTATGAGATTGCTGTCAATGCCTTAGGTCTTAGGTATGACGAGTATTGATTGCTGTTGTAGGATCACACATGAGCATATGACAGGGCTAAAATTCCAGGATGCCTGGGACAAGGCCTAGCCTGGTATGAGAGGTACTCATTGGACTCAGGGGGGTTAGCCCTCACACACATACACACACCCACACACAGATAACAAGGGTGGCGAGCATCCCATCTTTCATGGCCCAAAGATTTAGGGACCTACGGACAGCAGAATGGACCTGAAGGATAGGGGTCCCTCAACTTGGCACGCAACCCCTTTCCCGGCCATCCTGCCGTACCTACCACAGATTCACCCAACACCCTAAAAGAAAGTTTTGTATATCCTGTATATTTGTTTACTCATGACTACTAGTCTCAATATACAGATTATGTTTGTATGTGTCCTTAGACAATCTTAGTGTTTTGTGTGCCACCGTTATAACAGTGTTTCACCTATTTTACCCTTCTCACTCGAACACTTATATAAATATAGATAAATAAATATATAGAGGTACCCCTGCATACATGTTCTCATGGTTATCCCAGAAGAATCTTGAAAATTAAATAGTGTAACCAGGTATCTTAGTGTGTCCTATCAGAGGTTCTTTCTTTCTTTAACAACGCCACATTCTTCTGTTGGCCTTAACTGATCTTTGTGGTCCGTTAGCACTTTGTCCTCTACTATTCTGCATTAAAAGACTGAATTAATGTGGGATAACAAATATAATGTTCCCAGATGTTCAATTTAAATTGGTATTGCAACATACTAACGAGCACGGCCTATCTAATGGTAAGTCGTGCTGTTTAAATGTAAATATGCAATGTTGTATCTGTACAAATTATCCAAAGTGGCAATCTCTGAAGATGTGCAACGCAAAACATCAATACTGTATACGAATGGGATTCATTAGCTTATATAAGAAACTGTTAATTAATTAATACAGATGGTATGAGGTGTGAACCTCCAGGCTGGTATGGCATGTTTGCTGTCAAACTGATGGAAAATCACTCCTGATTTCAAATCTGGTCAGTGCTTACCATGAAAGTGTAAGTATCAAAAGCTACACCAGCTTAATGAAAATTGTCGGTAAAGTGGAATCAGTCTAGTCAGAAATCCCAAAAGGACTGCCACAGACACCCCTTTAAAAGCCTGTCAACTAGATGGCCAGCCATTGGTTCAGGTGTCGGATTCCTGGTCATCCCTATTCATGAACTTTAGACCATAAAACCTGGCATCTCAGAACAAAGCCTCTGAGAACCTCAGCAGAGGGAGGCAGAAGATCAGCCCCGCAGAGAGAGAGAGAACAGCAATCCGATCCGCGACAATCCCTCCTGAAACCTGCCAGTGAAGGCCTGCTATCCAACAGAGAACTGCAACCAAGACAAAGCCTTTCACCTGAAAACTTCACAAGGAGAGAGAATCCAAGGGCTCCACTCCAATAATCACTCAAAACACTGTGACTTCTTGAGTGCCATCATCCCCACAACTCTTCAGCGTCTGAAATCAACTGCCAAGAACCCCCCACCCCCACTCGGCATCCACGTGAAACCAACTTCCTTTCATTCTAACAACCTAAATTGTTCAGTTAACCTGCTGTATGATTTTAGGGTCGTGTTTCCACAAACTGTTGCTCGCTTTGCAGAACAGTAATACATTCTGTTTAGTTCTATCCTGTTATTTCGTGTTTATTGTTTATGTTAAGAGTAATGTCTGACTTGTTAGTTAGAAATAAATGCACATCTTTTACACAGCTTCAGCCTCTGTTCATTGAGTGTTCACAATAGTCCCTCCCTCTGTGCGATCTTGTTACACTCTCTGAAACCTCAAACTCACCCAAAATATTGCATGACTCACTCTCATCGGCCGTGAGGGAAGCTTCACTACCAATCATTTACATTACCTGATGATGCAGCTCGCTGGACGAGCCTTCTAACCCACTTTACTAAGCAATACTGGTAATTAGTAAATACCATTTAAGTCTTACATTAACAGAATCACAGGGATTTGTAACTGAGTTTGGAGGAACCAAACATTCGGCATAACAAATAGTTAATTATCATTAAATAATACTTAATTAAATTGTAATTTCAATACTTATTGGTGGAGAAATTTACCTGAGCTAAATATTACAACATTGTCAATGTCTTAGACCTTAGGCATGAAGAGAATTGTGTGATGTGCTGCCTGCTAAGTATGCAAGATGTGTGAGCTTATCATCCAAGGGCTTTGAGTCAATCCACGAGGTGTTTGGGTCACCAATAGAGGAAGTTACCAAAAATGGAGACAAATAAGGAACTTCTGGTTATTCTTCAATTCTATTAACATCAGTAATAAGTGGGTCAGGTTATGGGACACACAGAGTTGGTTAGGAGGAGGGCTTTGTTGACTAGAAGACATCTGCAAAGAAGGAGAATGTGATCAAAAAAGGGGTCTGGGTTGAACAGGAAATAATGTGGTGCAAAAAGAGGAAGTTATGCTCATGTACTGCAAAAAAAAAAAAAAAGTGTTAATACAAAAGATTTTGTATGCATAAGGGTAATAGTAGTAGCAATAGTATTGAACCATGGGGGTATAGATTCAACAGAGGATGGGCTCTGTGACAAACCTCAAGCAAGAAGAGGAACATATTAGGCAGTGCAGATTATGCTGTGATGAGCAAAGTACAATGACAGGGATTTACAAGTACGTGATGATCTCAGGATGGAGTGAGCAGGAGTAAACCAGTCATAACTGGTATTGAAATACCTCTTGAGATAATAACCAATCACAACTGATGAGCATTTTGATAGGTGATTTGTTTTTTACAAAAGTAGTCAATACGGTTCTTTGGGAAGGTTGAACACTGTTGCTTTTGCTTCTTTCCTGCCTATTAAAGAAACTACCGTAAGAAGTCTCAACTTTATTTTTCAAAAACTTCAACAAGTATTTCAGTAAGGAACAAGGGTCGGTCAATTAGAAATAATAGTAGTAGTGATATTTTTATCTTCCACACGTACAATGTTTTTTTCATTGTTCCTTTGTCCTTTGAGGGGTATAACAAACATGATTTTCAGGACGACCAATTCATCATTTTAGTCATCCTTTGATGATCATTTTTATTGCTATATTGTATCTTGAGAATTAGGCTAAAGCGTCAAAATCTTTTTTATTCAAGAGAGTACAGTACTTTATAATAATCTACAAAATGCTTTATTGTTACTGCCTGTTGTGGGTGTTAACCTGCTAACAGCCTGCACTCACTTGGCATACAATCAAAAACTGTTTGTAACTGTTTCTGTAAATAGCAGATAAGTGAAACTGCGGTTACTAAGACGGGGGATATGGGAGTCCCACTCTAGCAGAAGCTATGGTTTGCCGTTCTCTGTAAATTAGCTAGCTAGAGTTAAAACTAGCAAAACAACAGGACTAAATTTATTAATAGGCAGCAAAACTATATTTAAAAAGTCTTTTGGAAAACTTCAGTGTGTGTACAGTGAGCAGTAAGACTGCAAAGGGCCATACTTCTAGTACTGTTCTTATTGCCTGACATCACAAGAATGTGATTGGTCAGTATGTATGTATGTATGATTCTATAACAAACAAGTGAAATAAGTTACCACAGTGCTTTCATTGACGATTGTGGCTAAGCACACTAACATAATGCATAATGTATCATATCGCATTAACATATGTTACACGTAACATAACACTGTACATTAGCAGCAATCCATATGTGAAGGAAAAACTAAACAGGATAGAAACACAAACGTCAAAAGTTATTTGAATCCAGGTAATCTACCATTTTCACTTGGGTTATAGCTTTGGCGGTAAGTTACTTGTGTTCTTGACTATGAACATCCATGTAAAATGATCATTAAACTCAATTACTTTATCAACTTCATTTTCAATTATAAAGCCCTTACTTTCCTGCAAATATGTGATTTCAGCTTTTAGAGCTCTTTTGGAGTTAAAATAATGGAAGAAACTTTTAATGTCATCCTTAGCCTCCAATGCAATCTTCCTTTCTACATTCCTTTTAGCGAGTATAATGTTATTTCTTAACTCAACCTGTAGGCTTAGATACTCCTGCTTTATTTTGAAATCATTATTTATTTTTCATTTGTGGAACAGAGCCCTTTTCCTCCCGACTTTATTCTTAATTTCACCTTGGTTTCAGTTTCCTATATTTAGTTTTGTATCCTACATAAATAAATTCCCAAATATCTAGTCATGTGAAAAAATTAGGACACCCATTATATATTTAGAAAGAATATTTAAGAAAGATTAATGTCATAATAATATAAAATCTCGTTTCAAATTATATTTGTATATAAAGGTTATGTAATTGCATCACCTATGTAAAAACAAGAAAAAAATAACTTATTTAACAAAAGAAATTCACTAAGATGCCAGTTCCTACTGAGGAAAAAGTTAGGACACCCTATGCCCTATCAGCTAGTATGTCCTCCTTGGTTGAAATAACCTCAAAAAGATTTTTCTGAAACCATATATCAATCTCTGAACTCACTGGCAGAAAGTTTCCCCCACTCTCCAATGCATAATTCCTTAACCTGTGTGATGTTTGAAAGATCTCGTGTGCATGGCCCGTTTCACAATAAGATTCAGATCTGGGCTTTGACTTGGGTATTCCAGAGCTCTATATTTCTTTCTTCTAAGCCATTTCTTGGTAAATTTGCTGGAATGTTTTGGGTCATTGTCATATTGCATGGTCCACCCCCACTTCAGTTTCAACTTCTGGACAGATGATCTCAAATTTTCCTCAAGCACCCTCTGATACGATGAAGAATTCATATTGGATTATAAAACGGTTAGCTGGCCAGGTCTTGCTGCAGCAAAGAAGCCCCAAACCAAGACATTTCCACCACCCTGCTTCACAGTTGGTATGAAGATCTTCTGTTCAAAATCTATCTTTGGTTTACACCAAACATATCCTCTGTGACTATATCCAAAAAAGAGCTTCCTGTATGTCCCGTTATGACATTTTAGAATTTTTGGAGACTTCTTTCAGCATCTTGCAGTCTGCTCATGGGCTAAATTGTTTTAAATGTTCTCCACTTGTAAATTATTTTCTGGACAGTGGAATGACTGATTCCAAACTCTCTTTAGATCTCTTTATATCCTTCCCAGACGCATATGCATCTATAATCTTCTTTCTGACAGCCTCAGTGTCATGACGGGTGATATCATGGAGGGAAGGAAGGCACAGAAGTCCTGGATATGGAGAAAAACTCGGGGTCTAATGAGGATTAGGTAACGATGCAGAGCACAAAACAGCCATCAACGGCTATTAATGTTAATGAGAGGGCTGTGGAAGGGCTCACGGGAGAGCATTAAATACCCTGGACTTAATGGAAACAATAAGAAACAGTCGGGATTTTACATGAGGTTAAGGATGGGGCGTGGCAGACATGAGGATCAGACGAGCAGGGCGTGACAATCAGAGAGCTCTTTGGATCTCATCAGAGTGATGCCACTCATTTCAGCGATCAAAATCAAACCAAAATAAATGTATGTGGTTTAAATACGACAGGCTCCACCAAAAAGCTCTGTGACGATGTTCTAATCATTTTCACCAGATGTAGTGAACTGGAATCTAATTCTAGGCACTTTAAATAGTAATGGGTGTTAGGGTGTCCTAACTTTTCCTGAATGGAAACTGGCATCATAGTTAATTTCTTCTGTTAAATAAGTAAATTTGTTTCTTGTTTTTGCGTCGGTCACCTTTATATACAGATATGATTTGAAAGAAAATTTAATATTGATATGCTGATATTTCTTAATAAAGAACTAAATATTTAATATTCAAAATTCCTATTTTTTTTTCACAGGACTGTATGTAGCTTGCTTTTAGGCATGTTTATTAGGTGCGTATATACTAAATAATATGTAGGTCAGATCAATGTTTACATGTCGGAGGCTTGAACTGTGATGGCCTGTTATCAGGTCAGCACAAGATATTTAATCATTTCACATTGTCATTTTAATAGTTTTCATAATATGCCCTGATGTGATAGACATGAAATCAAGCAAGTGCGCTTGTCATTGCAGGACATATCAGAAACACCCATGTTATGATTGCCTCAGAAAACACAGATTTAGACACACCCAGAAATCACTGTGTTCTCCTGCAATATGATATATTTAACTGAAACTGCTGATCAAAACAACCAGTGTTTCATAAAGGAAAAGCACGAAAATTGCCCAAACTTTTTCATACTGTAGAGGGCTGAAAATTTTTCACCAACCCTAAACAGGATTCTTTACTTTTATTATGTTGTGTACAGCAAATATGCTGTTATCTGACTCACTTTATTTCACTGGCTTCTCTGGAAGATTCTCTGCCTCTGGTGTCCTTTGTCTTTAGGATGTCTACATTTTTTTAATTACAGTCTACATAAGTTCAAAAGTTTTTTTAACAGCCTACATGTTGGAGTTGTGTTCATTAAAAACATGCTAGCAAATATATCTAACAATGCATTTAATCATATTAAATGTGAAAAAGAATATCTAAAGATATGCAGTTTCACAACTACTCTTTCTTCTTGCTTGGTACTGTAAAGTTTTAAAATAGCAAACAATGTCACTTTCCTTTCACTTAAGGAAACATAAGTAAAGTTCAGCAATTAACAATTATTGATACCTACTCATAATGTCTGACAATGAAATGATCTGGCTGCTTCTTTCTGTTGAACTGCGGATAAACGTTACTAATCGCTAACAAGCAACGACATATCTTCCGCCTGGGTCCTATAATACCTATAGCGGCTTAAACAGTCAGCACATAATTATTATTGAATAATGATTGCTAGACTTACAGTATTATTTTTAATTTCCATTCGTAGTCTTGCTTCTGTTTGCCAAGTGCCTACCTGCGCTCAGTGATATCTTGTATGAAATGTATGGATATATAATTTAAAAATAGTATGATAATTACTATATTTTTAGGGGGCTTGGGATCATTTTGGGACGGTTGAAGCCCTAAATAGGCCTAATGACGTCCATGCTCTTCCCTCTGGCAGAAGGTTGCAGTCCATTGGCACTGAGCATATTTATGATAAAAGAATTTCCTTTAGGATAGAAAAAGAAAGAACTTTATTTTTCTCTCTCTCTCTCACGCAGTATACTCTATGAAAGATTTTTGCTAGAGAACCAATAGGTTCAATTCCTACCTCTAGATCAGCATTTAGTTTAAGTAAGGCCCAGTAAAAAAAAAAAAAAAAATCATTAGTTTATCATCCCCGCCCACGTGGCAAATTTAGCCCGCATCAATTTTTTTTTTTTAAAGTGTAATTTCCTGTGTAAATTCCACTGCCGGCGTTCACAAATTTCACAGGCAGACGATAGAAACCAATTGCCGTGCATTTGTATTCTTCCACCCCAGCTTACTTTCTTCTACTTTCCCTCCCGATCAGTACCGAACATGCACTGCTGAAGTTTACCGACCACTCATTCACTATTGAAACACCGGACATGTCATTCATGTCTAAGAAATATAAAAATCGCCTTCCCTCATTGTCATTCCCCGCTCCGAACGATCCTCGTGTATGCCACGCCCACCTCATTACCCAGTGTTTTTCCCTGATTGTTTTCACCTGTCTCTCGTTCCTGCCTGCCTGTGTGTTGTATATGAAGTTTGGGAGACTCGTCATTGATGTTAGGTAATGTTAGTTGATGTTAAGTGATGTGCGTGCTACCCGCTCCTATGTTGGGATGTTCGCTGTGAATAAACCCCGTTCCCCGTATTCCCTGCTTGGCTTCCCTGATTTCGCCGCTCTAACGACAGCGCAACGTGACACTCATTACTTGTTTCTGATTGAAAGGATGATAATGAGCCTAATGAGCATTTTAGGTGTGCAACTATAAATACTTTAAGCATCAATAGTTGACTAGTAAAATCAAAATAGTTCAGCTAGTTAAATAGTGCACATTTTAGCTCTCACTAGATAACTGGTGCAGAAAATTGTCAGACACTGAATTCAATCAGCATCCTATTCCTTCAATCAAGTTCTGCATGGGACAAACACCATACAACTCGAGTAAAGTTGGAAAGATATTGGCAGATATGAATTTTGCGGCTCAGTAAATCTTAAACAAAACGTTCTTACAACACAATATAAGTGTCTGTTTGACAGCAGTATGGCAGACAATGAGGTACAACGTAGAAACAATGTATAACCCTACCTGTGTAACCCAATGCGCTATTTAATAAATAAAAAAAAACGCTTGGGTATTAATTAAGGTAAGAATTACTGGTGTGGGCCAGGCAGCAATGTACTACCTTAGAATCC
>JABFEA020000102.1:80027-97399 GCA_019775915.2 Cyphomyrus plagiostoma | reverse complement strand
CCCCCCCCCCCCCCCCCCCCCCCCCCCCCCCCCCCCCCCCCCCCCCCCCCCCCCCCCCCCCCCCCGCCCCCCCGCGGTGGCGGCGACAAAAAACCCAGACAGTAAGCAAATAATAAGCAAATATGTCTGACATATTAACCGCAGTACTTACAGCTAAGCCGCCGTCTCAGGTGGGAAACTTCCACATGTTTGAACTGCTTCATGATCTCCATGGCAGCCATTGTCGTGGTGTTAGCGTAGCATTAGCATTAGCGTTACCACTCATTAGTGTTGGGCCATTGTTCAGTTTGGTTCTCACCCTGATTCTCCAGCACTCCAAACACCCCCACATATAAGGTCGCGGTGTCCCTGAGAGTGTAACTCTTAGACCCATCTTCTTCTTCAGACACATCCATGCCTGACTCAGTGTTTCTGGGAGCTGTGGGGCGCGTAGTCATAACTGACGGACGAGGGTGTCGGAGGATAGTCGCCTCTTTCTGTCAAATTCGGATTAAAAAAGCTTTGTGTCACAGCTCAGGGGAACAAAGGGCGTGCTAGTGAAGCCTTCTTTTTTTATTTGGTCAGAAAACACAGAAGCTCTGGGTTGGTGGAGCAAGCTTGGAAGTTGCCCCAGCTCTGCACTTGGTGGGGCTCCTGTTTAGGTATACCATTCCCCTTCGCTTGGCCCTGCTGTACTTTGTGACAGAGAAGAGGAGGAGGAAAGTAGTGTGGAAGGTATATTACAGAGAATACTAGAAAGTGGCCTGGAGCAAGAACTGAAATTCTCCAGAATCCTCCTTTGGCTGAGAAGCAGTGCTCAGCGAGACTGATGTAGCTGGAGGACTTTGCAGGAACCTGCTTTTAATTAATGTCTCCTTCAACGGTCGTCCCCGGTCCATTGCGCAGCCTTGCGAATCTCACTCGACAACCACGCCAAAAAGTGACTTTGATAGCCACCACAAGGCGTGTTTTTTTTTTTTTCTTACTCAGAAGGGCGCGGGGCACCCAGAATGGGCCCGAAGCCACGGCCCGGCGCAGTTCCCTGAAATGGACTCTCATCCTTTGGATTAATGGCGCAGAAAGCATTTCCCGAACAGGCTCCCTCTTTTAAGCGGCCTCAAAAACGAGCGTGTTGCCTTTCTGATCAGAGTAATTAGCCAGCCTGTTGTGCTTTGGGAGAAACAACAAAAAAAAAAACAACCCAACCGATAATGACTATCCTGCTCTAATTTGGCCGAACGATGTTTCGGGCCCGGCTAAAAGGCGCTGGCCGTTCCTCAAAGGGAAGCTTTTGGGGGGGCCGGTGGCCACGGTGTGCTCGGAAGGGCGGGCAGTAAATGTACATCATAGCACTTAGGCTCCTGCTTTATGGGAACATTAGCTACATTAGGTGGCTCTCAGGAAGTCTAATGGAGCTCCTCTCACACACCCAGCAAGAGGTTTGCAAATATTTCTGGAACTTCCTTTTATTAATTTATTTGTTCCCAAACTAGAAGTTGCTTCCACCTCAGTCAGCCATTGCAAGTAAAATGAACACACTGGTAGACATCTGCCAAGACTGCAGTGAAGATGGTGAAAGATTTTATCATTTCATCTGAGGGTTTTTCTCCAGTTCCTTGTGATTTATGATTCGATATCTCTGGGAAAAGTTGAGCAGAGGTGGTTCTCCAGTGCTTTTTCCGATAGCCGCCAACCTGCCAAGTGGCACCCTCCCTCGATTTTTCTTACGAAGATAAAGTTCCCTTCCATAAATTTTACCGCATCTTGCTGGTGTGTGCATGGCCAACTTGGCCGGAAAGTTAGGACTTCCTGTGAGCAGTTTGGACTTCCTGTGAGCAGTTTGAACTTCCTGTGAGCAGTTAGGACTTCCTGTGAGCAGTTTGGACTTCCTGTGAGCAGTTTGGACTTCTGAAGTTCGGATGGCTTTTAATTCTTTGGGTCTAACCAATTTCTTTTCGATTCAAGAGTCAAGATGCAGCTGTGATGAAGGCCCCTTTATATATGTTAACCGTCACGTGTATTACCCTACAACATGTACAACAGCTTCTTGTAGCAAGCTATAAATGGATGTATAGACAGCAGAAAAGAGAAGCTCCTCCTCACTGGCTTGCCACTGTTGATAACTTGCTAGACCTCTTATAGATCTCCTTGTTTATTCGCTATAGGACTTGACCCTTTGCCCAGGAAATAGACTGGGACTGTTATCCGTCTGTGCTTGCCAGTTAGAATCCATATATCTTCGGGTTTGCAGGAGATGTTAACCGTAAATAACCTTCTTTGGCTGAAGTATTGCAGTAATGAATCAAGATAAACCACATATAACCGAAGCAGAACTGGAAAAGGCAAAAAATCGGAGGATTTTTTTATTCACGTACAGTTTTTTTGGCATGTTTTCCAACTTGGGCACGGGACGAGGCCTGAGTATCGATCAGAGCATTTCTCCGTTAGCGGGGGTGGCTTCTTGGAGAATGGTGCAATGCAGCGCTCTGGGGGCTCTGGGGGCTCTGCTCTTTTGCAAGCCCCCTGCTGCCACACCTCTACACCAAAGCCCACATTGCACCTGCACCTTTCCTGCTCAAACCCCATGGAGGAAAGCGTTTATCATAGCACTGGGTCTTATACACGCCCACCCCCCCCCCTCCCTGCCACTACCGCCATCTCCATAAAAGGCTTTTATACATAATTAAATTGTAGTTCTGAATTGCACTAGAGAAAAAGCTCTATTTGTTTGTTGTCTTTGGTGGGTAAGTGCGGGCTGACCATGACGGAAGCTCTCAGTGTTGGTTTGGAGCAAGAATGAGAGACAGGGGGGGCTGGTGGTGGGGGGGGTGTCTTGGCGGAAGCCATGCCAAGAGCTCGCGCTGTTAGAGCTGCTGTTTTCATCCCGGCGAAGGAGAGCCTCAAATCCTTTTCCCCTGCTTCCTGTCCTCTTTTCTCTCCGCCCGTCGGTTATCTTAAGAGTGAATCTCCCACCTTTCTAAAGCCAGTGAGGGGGCTGGAGGCAGCTGCCTCAGGGCAGGGTTCCTGCTTCTCTAAAGGAAGGTGGGGTGTCATGTGGGTCCACGCTTTGCCAGATGCTGAGTAGGAGGCCAGGAGCCTTGGTTAGCTACTTGGAGTGCGATAGGTTTGGCGGTAGGTGTCATTCTGAGGAGCTCAGTGTGTTCGGTAAGCCTGTCTGTCAGAGCGGCGTGAGGCAGAACGGTTTTTGTTTGCGTGTTTAAAGTGTGTGCAAAGGTGTGCCGCCGCGCTTGGGCGAGGGTGTGTGAAGCATGGGCATGGGCGAGAGTGTGTTTCTCTAGGTGTCCCTTACTAGCTGGCCACAGTGTCAGTTTCAGGTCCTCCACAGCTGCAGGAGCTGCTGGCGCGTGGAGGTTCTGCCCCCCTGCGCACCTTCTGTTTCCTGTGTGCAGGCCGGTCCAGGTTTGATCCGTCCACACCTCTCTCTTTAATGTTTGTTTGTGTGTCTGTCGCTGGCCTCGTACGGCAACCCGGAGCACGTCGCGCCAGTGTCTAATGCCAAAGGGTAAGTAAAATTGCCTGGATGGGCCTGCAGATGTATCCTGAGCCTGCAGATGTACCCTGGGCCTGTAGATGTACCCTGGGCCTGCAGATGTACCCTGGGCCTGTAGATGTACCCTGGGCCTGTAGATGTACCCTGGGCCTGCAGATGTACCCTGGGCCTGTAGATGTACCCTGTGCCTGTAGATGTACCCTGGGCCTGCAGATGTACCCTGGGCCTGTAGATGTACCCTGGGCCTGCAGATGTACCCTGGGCCTGTAGATGTATCCTGGGCCTGCAGATGTACCCTGAGCCTGCGGATGTATCCTGGGCCTGCAGATGTACCCTGAGCCTGCAGATGTATCCTGGCCCTGCAGATGTATCCTGGCCCTGTAGATGTATCCTGGCCCTGCAGATGTACCCTGGGCCTGCAGATGTATCCTGGCCCTGTAGATGTACCAGGGATGTCAGATGTTCAGGTGTGAAAGGAATTACAGTGTGTTTAAAGTGAAGATGGGGAGGACAGTGTACCCCCAGTATAGGTGCGACGGGTTGCCTTTGAGAGACAGGGGGGCAGGATTTTAAGGTGCTGGCAGTGTGGGATGGGGTGGGGGGGGCGTCTCGCATCTGGCTCTGGCTCTCCAGTTAAAACGGCTCCCCGTGCCAGTCAGGTGCTGACGAGTTACAGGCAGAAGCGCGTCCTGCTGTGATCCGCTCTAAGTTTGGGATCGTGTTGGGGGTGGGGGCCGGTGTGGGGGCCGAACCGGGCCTCTCAGTGCATCAGTCCCTCTCTCAGATTTCCTGGGCCTGCAGGGTGTGTAAGAAAGCGGCCACTAACCAGTCTGTGCCGGTGTAGCTTTCTGGCTACCATAACATTCTGAGAAGTCATCCGGTCAAATGAACAGTTTCAGTGCCTCGCAAACTATACATCTACTTTTAAAAGTTTGGTGATTGTCCCGCATCCCGTGGTGACTGGCAAGCCGCACCCCTCGGGGTCTGTGGCTGGTCTTTTGGGATGTGGTCCCAAAAAGACCCCCCCCCTTGCTCCTTGTCATTTTTATATGCTCCGGTTTGGTTTTTACTGCCCGCGGGGCTGGCTGTGAGCTCCTCAGCGTGGGGACACCCTGAACGGTGTAAACGCCATGCACCGGTGACCATATAAACCCCCAGCCATTTAATTACGACCGTAAACATAGTTTAGGAGTTTCTGACCAAATTATTAAAATTAAGTTATGAGATGAGGCAGAAATGCCACCTCCCCCCCCCCCTTTGCCGGGTGTGGTTATTGTCCCTGAACAATCCTCCCTCCTCCGCCCCTCCCAGCTCAATCAGGAAGAGGGCGACATGCGATCTTCAGTGGCCTGAGAGGTCCTGTGCTCCACCCCGCCAGTGCTGTCTGGGGTCCACCCATAGATAATTTTGTCTGGTTCACAGTCCAAATTCCCCCGAGCTCTGTGGCCGTGTTGTTCGTGTCGGGGCGCTTGGGGGGGGTGTGACAGGCCCGGGGAGCAGACAGAGCCCTAATCCCTGTCACACTTGTCCATTGTTCATGGGTGTGCGCTCCAGATCGTCCCTCTGAAGATACCATCTGTCCCTGTGGCGGGCAGTCTCGCGGACTCCTGCTCCGGCCGGCGACCCCCCCCCCCCACCGTAAAAATCGCCAGGAAGGCCATGTTTATCCTTCATACGCTGCAGCTTCAGGAAAATTCCCACCCGAAGATTTTCTTTTTTTCTCAGCCCAGTACTGATCTGACGACCGTTGAACCAATTAAGTTTTTAAAGAATGCTTGACTTTGCTCCCTCATCCATGAGATAGATCTGATTTATTTTTCTTAAAGGCACAGCGCACTCGTAAAACTGTTGGACTCGAGCTGTTTCCACTGGGAAGTGAGCAGCAACGGTTCTGTTCAGCAAATTGCTGGGTTGGGGTCAAATGTTGTTTTTTTTCCACTGCTGTGCAGCCGCATTTTTGATGGACTGTACTGTGGACGTGAGATTCTGCATCGTGCCATCTGGGATTGGGGTTACAAAAAATTGTCCATCTAAAAGCGTTCCTGCTAACACACCAGCCACAAGGGGTGACCTTTCCCCCCAGCAAATGTCCAGAGCTGAGCACTGTGCATGGCCCCTGCTTAGACATGTGACCATATGTATACTCGGTGATGACAGCACATGGCCAAGGTCAAAGGTCATGAAGATTCCCCCGGGTCACATGACTCCACTGGCAGAGTTACACACACAGGCTGGCTTACTTCTGCATTGACAACTTATGGAACAGGCAGGTTATAAATATAGCCTCCCCACCATCCTGGTCACGGTGGCTGTTTTTATTTTTAGGGTGGGGTGATTTTTCAAGGTGAGACTGACCACGGCACACTGGGGGGCACGTTCTTCTCCTTAATACCAGTGTTTCTCAGTCCGGTCCTCAGGGACCCCCCAGACGGTCCATGATTTTGCTCTCTCCCAATTCCCTGAGGGTTCGGAGCACTGGTTTGAGGGACAATGTACTGCATTACATGTTGGGGTAACTCAGTGGCACATTTATTAACAGCGTGTTCATTCCGGCTCTTTGGGGACTGACTGTAGATGAGGGCTGCTGGTTTATTTTGTGAAATGAGGGAGCCCCCTGTTTGAGGCTGGACTTAAGCATGGACTAACCAGAGCTGTAACCCAGGGCCCTGTTTGTTACAGCAGCATCTTTTGCTGTGGGTAGGGCTCCAATGATGAGATTAGCCCATGGGCCCCCACGCCCCCCAAATTCAGTTCAGCTTACATCCAGCAAATTCCCTTTGGCTTTTGCCCCCCTGAATATGGATCTTACGCTGTGGTCCTGCTTTGTTTGGGCTCAGTCTGTCCCTTCGTACTTCCAAAGTTGCACGTTCAGGATGTATGCCAAATACAGTCGCAGCGGCACAACTGGCTGACTTTCCTGGCCCCGCTTTGCTGTGGGGGGGGGGGTCCTCCATCCACTGGGGCACTCCCACCCCGTCCAGTACCATTAGCTGTTCACTGCTGTGACCCTACTTCGGTCGCCATCTCATCTTCTCAAGCCAAACAAGAAGTAACGGGAAAAGCACTGAACATCTTCCGGAGGCTTCCATTTTCCACGGATCACTGCCGGTCCGCCCTGGTCCTGGCCTAGTTATGGGAAATCCCTGGTGAGTCACGTGTGGTTATCGGCCTGGCCGGTTTGGCAGTGTTTAGTTATTAGGCGAGGTCAGGCTTCTGTTTGAGTGATCGGGTTGCTCTAGTCTGGTTCTGGCTCTGCCTCGGAGTGAGAGTCGGTCAGACGGGCTTTGGACTGAGGGCAGCCCCCCTGTGGTGCTAAGCAGGGTTTAGTAATGATAAAAGTGCCAATTATTGAAAAAAATATGTAGCTCTGTTCTGCACCATTTCATTTCTCAGACTGACTTTGTCTGTCCTGACCTGTCATGCTTACGTACAGCGATTGTTTCTAAAGCTGCATCACACACACACACACACACACACACACACACACACACAAACACAAACCTCTTCTTCTCTCTGTCACTCTCCCCTTTTGTCTCCTGTCTTTAATTCATCAGTCCCTCTTCCATAACCACTTATCCATTACAGACTTGCGGTGAGGAGGCTGTCCCAGGCAGCACAGGGCACCAGGCAGGGGAACACCCAGGGTGGGATGCCAGTCCATCGGAAGCCACACACTCATTCGCACACGCAAATGCACTCTATGGGCAATTTACAGATGCCAGTTTACCTAAATGCATGTGTTGCGAGGGTGGGAGGAAGGAGAGGGAAAGGCGCAGAAACGCAGGAAGACCTGCGAGTGCAGAGAGCTGGGGGCCACAGTATTAGGACTATAAATTTAAAGGTCAATCCTTTTGCCACAGTTACGGTTTACCAGTATCCTATTAACTGTAGAGTGTCATTTTTTTTATACGAAAGGCATGAATATGAGTTGGACTAGAACAGACAGGCCTCTAAACCTCACACCACAGAATGAGACTACGGGGGGGGGGGGTCAGGTGGAGGACGGCGGAAGCAGTTCACACATGAGGCTGCAGGGGGCGTCATTCCGGCCTTGTACTGTGTCACCGTGTGCCAGATCAGTGAGGTCATTGGCACCATCCAGAATGTGTCCTGCACCAGAGCTTTCCTGCGTCGGCGGGAAACATGCGCGCATGTGACTGGGAGCCGCGGGGCAGCGACGGCACTAAGCAGGCCTGACAGCTTCCTGCTCCTCCTTTTTCTTGTTCCCCCATAAGCCACCCGCCGGCACCTCGTTGCCGGTGACCAGCGGCACCTCTGTAATTAACCGGGGATCTGTAAAATGGTGGGAGGAGCGGCGAGGGGCGCCGCTCTCTTAATGCGTCAAAGTCGAGGTTATCTGCCTGCTAGGCCTCCCCCCGGACTGCCTTTCCTGTGGGTCTGTCTCCATGGAACCCAGATAGGAGGGTTGGTAGGGGGGGTTCCTGTCTCACACATATCAAAAAGCTGTTGCCTCCTGGACAGCGTTCCGATGTCCGCAGACTGGGAAAACTCTGATTCCCCGTCTCTGCAGAGAGAGGGAAAAAAATCAAATAAGAATGAACAAGCCCAGTTTGGCAGGAGTGTGCTTTCCCGCTCCCCCCCATCAGATTCACTCCCCTAAATCTTCCGAGCCTCAAGGCAGATTATTGGGGCTCCTGTCTCCATCTCCCCAAGTCGTGTCATCCGAGCGGATTGCAGCGTCCCTGTCAGCAGGAATCTCGCCGCGTGTCTCCGCGTTCCGGATGAGATGTGCCAGCCGTGGCTGTCGCTCCTGCCCGCGAATCCTGGCGAACCTCCGAAAATTCCTTGACCCTCACTAGTCCGCCAGTTACCGCCGAGACTGTTTGTCAACGTGGAATGACCTCCCCCCCCCACCCCATCCCACCCCACACCCCCCTGGAAGACAGGATTGCGTCTCTGCTGCATAATCAAAAAAGCCGGGTTTACTTATTATAGACTGAGCTAACAGGCCCGCCCACTATGGCAGCCGGGGGGGGCGGAGCCACAGACAGGTCATCCGTCTTGCCACCCCCCCAAGACGCTGTGCCGGAAGCGACGGCATTTGACAAGCCACTATGGCGAGAGTGTCGGAGAAATACCCTCTGCATGATAATAGGTAAAACGTACAGCAGGTTAAACCCCATGCAGGTGGCGACAATTAACTGTCATTTGCCGATTGTAATGATCCATAATTTCCCGGCTAGAGACGCCCCCCCTGTCCGCCCCCGCAGCAAAGTTCTCTACGGTCCTGATTTGAATATTTGAATTTCTCGGCAGGGCTGCAGAGAGGCAGCTGTGTGTGTGTGTGTGTGTGTGTGTGTGTGGCCCCCGGCCCGCCCATGTGCCATTCCACCTGCTCCTGGACCGGCCCACTTAGCCTGCCATAGACCTGGTGGGGTTTTGGTTCATTATCTTTTCTTTTTAATGTATCTTACTTCATTATGCGATTATTTACATGCTGGATTATTTGGTTTCTGTGGCGAGAGGATTTGGTTCTGATGGTCACATGACACTGTTGTTTTGTGGGTAGGAACAAGCAGCTGATGACCCTCACATGGGTGCCCCCTCCCATCTCGTTTTGTCTCTGTGGAAAACATACAAAGTGTCCCTCTAACTATCCCCAAGAGTCTCTATACCCGTGACCCCCCCCCCCACCCATCTCCCCTGGTCCCTCATTTCTCCTTCAGCCAGGTCTTTACCTCCCTGAGTAATGTAGGTCCCAGCTCTTGCTCTCAAAGGCTGCCACTTTAACGACCAACCGGCCTAATTATCTCCCCCGCACCCTGGGCCTTGGCCGGCACGTTGCTGCGTCTCTGTTGCATTTTTATTCGCATGTTTTGACTTTGTCCGCATCAGACTTCATTAAATGGAACCAAACTATCAATGTATACTTTGTCGCTGAGAAAAACACCCCCCTCCACTTACTGTCCCATTTGAATAATCATATAAATATGCAGGGAAAGAATGACATTTGTTCCATCTTTGTTTGTACAAAAATAAATGTTTTCTCCGGATTTTTGATGAAACACACCATACGTGCCTTCATGGGATTCTGCTCTTTAAAAGTGCCTTTTTGTTTACCTGTTTTTTAATTGCATGGTGCAATTAGCATTCGGAGTTCCTGGCCAAACCTGTCCCTCACGGAACGCGTGACAACAGAGGGGTTGTCTCTATCGCCATGGTGACATCCACTCATCCCTGGGCATGGGGACCTGTGGGACAGGGGGAAGGGACACCCTCGCACACACGTGCTTGTGTGTGTGCCTCAATTTTACCGGAACAAAAACGTGGAACAGACTTTTTTGTAGTACAGCCAGTTTGTTTAATCCTGAAAGACCTTCATTTCCAGGCTGGATTATAACCTGTAAATGAGCTGGTGGGAGAATCGTGTAGATTTAATGAGATTTCAGATACATTGTGCAGCAGATCGCAGGTCGTGGCGAAAGTGCCATCGAAAGTCAATTATTGTTTTTAAACTCCGTGGAACGGGATGCTTTGTGAGATCCGTGCTGTTTGCTTTCCAGTGCTGCAAAGGCACCTGTGAATTTGATAAACTGGATTGAGGAAGCAGTATTCAGCTGTTAGGGATGCCGATTCCCTTAAAACAAGGTGGGCGGACGTGAACGGGGGGGTGACATGATGGGTGCCACACCCCCAGATGTGGCGTCTAGTCTTTCACCTCTGGGGTGTTTAGGTGGACAGCTGCTGGTGGTCACATGACTACAGCAAGTTTTTTTTTTTCTTTTTGGATACTGAGGCTTTGTTATAAAACCAGCCACTCAGCAGAAAGCTGGGGATTGAGGGGGTGTTCCCTTCAATTTCTGCTAGGGCCTGTACCCCCTGCTGCATTTGCTGCACTCTTATTGACGCACCCTTTGGCTGCCACAGGTCCTCTTTTGATTTCACCCCCAGATCAAACTAATCAATAGTGACCTTTGTTGACTTGATTCCCCTGATGTTACTGTCTACCCTTTTAAAGGAGCCGCAGGTCTGACTCTCTCTCTCCTTCTGGCCCCCAGGTAAAGATGAGCCCAGCACATACACCTGCACCACCTGCAAGCAGCCCTTCGGCAGCGCCTGGTTCCTGCTGCAGCATGCGCAGAACACGCACGGCTTTCGCATCTACCTGGAGAGCGAGCACGGCAGCCCGCTGACGCCGCGCGTGGCCGTGCCGCCCGCCATGGGCGCCGACTGCACTTCGCAGCCGCCGCTGCACGGTCTGCACCTGCCCGAAGGCAGCCCCTTCAACCTGCTGCGCATCCCCGGTTCGGTGTCGGGGCGCGAAGGCCCGCCCCTGCGCGAGGGCCGCTTCCCGCCGACTCCGCCCCTCTTCAGCCCGCCGCCGCGCCACCACCTGGACCCCCAGCGCATGGAGCACCTGACCGCTGAGGATTTGGCCCTGGCCGCCGCCCACCACCCCAGTGCCTTCGACAGGGTGATGCGCCTCAACCCCATGCCCCTGGACCCACCCCCCGCCATGGACTTCTCACGCAGGCTGCGGGAATTAGCTGGCAACACTTCCACGCCGCCCCTGTCGCCTGGCCGACCCAGCCCCATGCAACGGTTGCTGCAGCCTTTTCAACCGGGTGCCAAACCCCCCTTTCTGGCCACGCCCCCTCTCCCCGCCGGTCAATCCCCTTCCGGCTCGCAGTCCACCCCCAATCAGCCGGCGGCCCAGTCACAAGGCACGCCCATGAAGACCAAGTCGTGCGAGTTCTGCGGCAAGGCCTTCAAGTTCCAGAGCAACTTGATCGTCCACCGGCGAAGCCACACGGGTGAGAAGCCCTACAAGTGCCACCTGTGCGAGCACGCCTGCACACAGGCCAGCAAGCTGAAGCGCCACATGAAGACGCACCTGCACAAGTCCTCGCCTGGCACCGTCAAGTCTGATGACGGTCTCTCCTCCACCAGCTCGCCGGAGCCGGGCACCAGCGAGCTGGTTGGCAGCGCCAGCAGCGCCCTCAAGTCAGTGGTGGCCAAGTTCAAGAGCGAGAACGACGGTCTCGTGCCTGAGAACGGCGAGGAGGACGACGAGGAAGAGGAGGAGGAGGAGGAAGAGGAGGAGGAGGAAGAGGGCGAGGAGGAGGAGCTAGAAAGTGACGGGGGTAGGAATAGCTATCACTTTGGGCTGAGCCTGGAGGCTGCGCGGCATCACGAGAACAGCGGCGGGCGGCTGGTGGCAGAGGAGGGCATCCCGCGCTCGCTGCCGGAGGTGATGCAGGGCATGGGGCTGGCGGCCAGCATGCAGCACTACAGCGAGGCCTTGCGGCAGCACAAGCGGGGCGCGCTGGGCTCCGACGGCGAGGCGCATCGCCACATGTGTGACGAGGACTCGGCGCTGGAGTCCGACCGCGTGGACGAGGCCTGCGGCACGGCCGTCAACGGGCGCGGCTCCTCGCCCAGCGAGTCGGCCTCCGTCGGCCTCTCCAAGAAGCTGCTCCTGGGCAGCCCCAGCTCGCTGAGCCCCTTCTCCAAGCGCATCAAGCTGGAGAAGGACTTTGACATCCCCACGCCGACCATCCCCAACACGGAGAACGTGTACTCGCAGTGGCTGGCCGGCTACGCCGCCTCCCGCCAGCTCAAGGACCCCTTCCTCAACTTCGGAGACTCCCGACAATCGCCGTTCGCCTCGTCCTCGGAGCATTCCTCGGAGAACGGCAGCCTGCGCTTCTCCACGCCGCCCGGGGAGCTGGACGGGGGGCGCAGCGGCACGGGCAGCGGCGGAAGCACGCCACACCTGGGCGGCCCCGGCAGACCCAGCTCCAAGGACGGCCGGCGCAGCGACACCTGCGAGTTCTGCGGCAAGGTGTTCAAGAACTGCAGTAACCTGACGGTGCACCGGCGCAGCCACACGGGCGAGCGGCCCTACAAATGCGAGCTGTGCAACTACGCCTGCGCCCAGAGCAGCAAGCTCACCCGGCACATGAAGACGCATGGGCAGGTGGGCAAGGACGTGTACAAATGTGAAATCTGTAAGATGCCTTTTAGCGTGTACAGCACTCTGGAAAAACACATGAAAAAATGGCACAGCGATCGAGCCTTGAGTAATGACATCAAGACTGAGTAGGTGAGAGCAGAGGAAGCGACCTGCCCACAAAAAAAACCGCTCCCCCCCTGTAGATTTCCCCCTGTCACACTTGTCCCGTGGAGAACTAAGACATCCTTGGAGCTGGTACACCCCGCCTGTTCACCGTCGAATGCATGATCTTTAGCCGGGCAATACTATTGCATTGACGCAAACTAGGAGCCTTTCTCTTGTGCAATAATTTACGTGCTTCTGTTTTTTTCTCCTTTCTTCTCCTCCCCCCTCCTTTTTTTTTTTTAAAAAAAGTAATTAAACAGCATGCATGGTATGTTTTTGGCTAATTTTAAAAGAGAAATTGTCCCTGGTTGGTTAGTTGTTGAGTAAATGTATCGCTGTTTTCTCGTTATGTTTTATTTAAAAAAAAAATAGAAAAAAGAAAAAAACAACAAAAACATACTGAAAACAAGGTTACCATGCTGCATCCAGTCTGTTATACATATCATGTACAGTTTTGTTTTGTAACACGGAGGAAAAACAGTCTTTTGCCTAACCCTCTGGGTTGAACCGATCTTTAAAAAAGATTTTGTGTCCTTACAGGGTTGGAAAATATTAATTGGCTTAAATGTATCGATTGTTAAAATTAAAGCAACGACGGCTTTGCAATTTTGTGAGAAAAAAAAGTGACACAGCAGTTATCTAAATTTGTATTATCATTTGGTAAAACAGAAAGATGTAGTGCCTTGGATCTTCCAACTGCATTGATTTAATTCCATTTCTTAGAAGAAATTTTATGGTCCTTGCATCAAGTACCTTACTGCTAGAGTCAGCTGTGACTTAAGAAAAACAAACAGAATTGTGAACTGAAGAAAATCTCTAGTTAATCATCATTTAGCTACCTATAATGTACCTATAATGACTGTTGTACTTGCACAGTACATGATGTATTGTGTGGGGTTAGACCTCTATTTTATTTTTTTTCTTCTTTTTTTGGTCTGGTGGCACTGATTGCTGATCCATAATCCTCCCGTCGTTTTTTTAAGCGTAGACGCTGTGAAGATGTCCCTCGCTTCGCAGAAACGTGAAGACAGCCGACCCCCTCCGCGTTCGACAGGAGCTGCGTTAATGACCAGGGCACCTAAAGTCCTTCAGGGCAATTCCGTTCTGGCGAGCTCGATTGAAATTGATTGGGAGTGATGGAAATATCAGGGAGAGGTGGCAGGGATCCCCTCGTTTCATCTATGGCATCATCCAGACATTTTTTTTTTCCTATAATTTTTTCAAAGAATCCACCACTGATGATTAACAATGAATCGCCTGAAGATTGAAACTTTCAGCTCATCATTCATAAAAACACCCATATCTGAAGTATTCAAAGAACAGGCCGATGAAATAAAGAAAGTGCAAGATTTTTTAAAAATCACACACTGTGTATGTTCTTTTCATCAAAATAAAGCAAGACCTGTTTTCACAGTTCACCTACAGCATCCGCCCCAGTCAATCTTGACATAGCACTTGGCACTCAACTGTAGGCCGTACCTGGTTCTCTAATCAGCGCTACAGTGGTTGAGTATAAAATTATTGTACAAAAAAGTGCACTGTTCCGTTTTCCCAGTTTACAGGTGTGCGCTTAAGGGGAAAGAATAAAAACGTATAGCTGACTGATGGACACATCGTTTAGCGTAGACTGGGGATGAAATCAGTTTGCCAGCCCTAACTTCCCAGAATGCCGAGCGGTTTGGTATCGTGGCTGTGATCGGGCAATGACTTCCCTGCTCGAGGAAAAAAAAAGAATGAACAAAACTTGCTGCTTAAACTGCAAGAATTTTTTGTACATTTTTTAAAGTATAAATATTAAAAAATGGACTTTTTTAAAAAAAAAACAACAATGACACTTCGTTATCTTTAGGGGAAACAGTATTTTAAGTTTGTCGTTGTTTCTCTTTCCTCTCTTAGTGTTGTTCAGGACTTGATCACAGTATGTATAAATTTGAAAAAAATCTGAGTTTTTTTTTTTTGCTTTGGCTGTTCACAGCTCTTCAGGTTGACAAAACTCGCATTGGGGAAAGGTTTAAGATTATCTATAAATATATAATAGAGAATATAGGAAAATGCACACTCATGTCGATTCCTATGCTAAAATACATTTATGGTATACTTTTTCTGTATTTCTAGAATGGTATTTGAATTAAATGTTCACCTAGTGTAGGGACTATAGTATTTATATTGAGGCTCGTATTTTTAACTGTTGCTTGTTCTCTTAAAAAGGTATCAATGTACCTTTTTTTGGTAGTGGAAAAAAACAAGCTGCCACGGTATATTTTTTTAATTTGGCAGGATAATATAGTGCAAATTATTTGTATGTTAAAAAAACAAACAGAAATAAAAAAAATTAAGCTGTGGTATTGTACAGATTAGGGGCCATGAGATGGACCCCCGCCCCCAGAAGTCCTTTCTGAATGTCCACAGTAGCGCTAACAGGTGGCTGTACATATCTCTTTTTTTAATTTTATTTTATTAAATTCGTCCGCTGCCGCCAGTCAGTACGCAGTAACGCAAGCCAATGTCGGGTCGTCCCGTAGTGTTCCTCCGCCACCCACGTGACTACATTCCAGCATCAGAAACAGAAACGTCATATGCAGTAAATGATTACGGGAAAAAAATGAAAAAAAAATAAATAAATAAATGAATTTAGAAAAAAAAAATAATCAATGTTTTTGCAGGTTTTTTTTCTTTTCATTGCCAAATACTAAATGGTGCTTTATATTTAGATCGGGAAGAATTTCATATGCAAAGCATATTTAAAAACAATGTAACGAAATAATGGGGAAGCCCACTTGAGTTGATACTTTTTGTAAATGGCAATGTGGAATATTTTGTTATCTGCCTTTTCTATTCCTGTTCTGGAAGCTGTTTGTTGTAAACTGAACTTGAACGTATCTTTTACAATGGGAGTCACTATTTATTACTACTTATGTGCACTGTTCAAAACAGAGGCGCATATTTTTTTGTTTGTTTTTTTTGGGGTATTGTTTTTGTTTTTTTTTTATTTTATTTTTTAAAAGAACGGCCAAAGGTCATGGCTGACCTAGCTTTTTGTTGTACATGTTTCTGGTCTCTGTTCTGTTCTGTTGAGAATGCCACTGTCTGTGTTCTCTGGCAGGTGTCTGCATAATCCTGTTCACACAACCATTTTGTCCCTTTATTGAGGAGAAAAAAAAAACAATTAATAAAAAATTTAAAGTATATCTTGTGTTTGGCGACTCGTTTACTACTCGTGTCTACTGATGAACTGAGTTACTGAATGTCACTATAGGATTTTAGGTGTGTGTGTGTGTGTGCATGCGTGGGTGTGGGTGTGTGTGTGCGAGACATTAAGGCTCAGGTCTGCTGTGGCCATGGAGAATGGGGGGTATGTTTTGCCTCTGGTGGGGGCGGTGCCTGTCTTTGTCTCATCATGATTTCCCACATTCCACCGGTCCCTGGTTCGATGCGGTTACAGCAAATGCCACCTTTATCGCACGCCCTGATGTCACCCCCAACCTCGCCTATTGCTCTCACTCTGCCCATCTGTGTCTGTTCTGCCCCGAGGCTTGGGCTCGTCACGATCATCCAGGCCCGGCGGGCACTCCTTCCCGTCCCACCGTCGCCGTAACTGGTCCGTGGGAACGTGAAGCCGGCCTGGCGCGCGGGCCTGCGGGGGCAGAGCGTGCGTGTGTGGCATGCGACCGGCACCCGGGTGTTCCGCCTCCCCCTCTCCCCCTGTTCCCATCAAGACACACCCATTGTTTTCTTACCCAGCAGCAGCTGGCACCGTTTGAGCTGTCCTGTCTCGTCATAAATTAATCACGCAGTAAACCTATAGGCCGTCCTGGGCTTTTTCTGGTTTACTGCGTCTCCATTTATCTGAAAACGTATCACCTTTGCCCTCATTATAAAAATCTATATTAGCTTGACCCACTGTTCCTATAAACTTTCATAGATTCTCCCCCCCCACCCAATCGTGAATTGTGTCTCTGGAGAGTATTATACTCAGGTTTGTGTAAAAATTCCAGTTTTTTCTTTCCCCCAAATCTCAGGCCTGGAGTGTCACGCCGGCCTGATGGATTCTGTGTATTACAGAGCGGGCGTTAGAGGGGCAGGAGGCATTTAAGGAAAAGGATAGAAGGTTGTTGGTTCACGTCCCTGGAGGGGCTCAACTGCCATGTTGCCCTGAAGTGCTTCACATGCCTTGAATTCCGCCAGTCATATAAACGCTTTAGGTTCTCAGTTGTTTTGGCATTAGCACAAACTAAATAATAACTAGTAACAAAAATATTGCTTCCTGCAATGGGTTGGCACATCGTCCTGGGTGACTCCCTGCCTCTGGACCTCTGTGCGCTCTGCCTAAGAAAAGTATGTATAGAAGATGGAACAGTGTTACGCAGTGAGAAACAGCACAGTAGCTAACTGGCTAGCACTGCAGCCTGTCATCCCCAGAGTTGGGGGGTTTCAATCCTAGTTCTCCTTCCCTTTGTGTGTCGTTCTTCCAGGTGCTCCACTTTCCCCATAGTGTGTGGTAATGTGTGAGTGCCCGGGATCCTGTTCACCACGCCCCCTGCCTTGTGCCCCTAGGATGCCAAAGAGAGGCTCTTCACTCTGACTTTGCACTGGATAAGCAGTTACAGAAGATGGATGGATGGAGCAATATTATAAAATGAAAGTAGAATAATAATACAATTGTATATTTTGTAGGTGCCTTATTTAGTACCAGGTTACTTTGCCACTATGCTTAGAGACTCAGAATGCCTGGGGGGGGGGGGGGGGGGGGGGGGGGGGGGGGGGGGGGGGGGGGGGGGGGGGGGGGGGGGGGGGGGGGGG
>JABFEA020000102.1:11808-30510 GCA_019775915.2 Cyphomyrus plagiostoma | reverse complement strand
ACCCCATCTGCCCTGCAGCCCTCATCCTGGATGGACGCTGAATCTTGGGATGCAGGCAGGGTGGAGATATCATCGGGGCCAGGGGTGCATGCGGGGCGGGGGGGGGGGGGCACCGCTTGACAGGTGTAGCTCGGCCTTTCAGGGTTTAGTGCCGCAGCCTATCTGTAACCACCGTGCCGGCTTTGCTAATCCCCTGTCCCCCCGCTTGCACCCCCACGCCTCAGTCTGACTTATCACAGAGCGGGACAGGTTCCCGCGGGGCGCGGAATTGCGCCGGCTCCGCCGAAACATGCGAGCCGACTCTTTGAACGCCGCCTCTGAAGCGCGCCTGAGTGAACATGCCCTCGTCTCGCTGCTGTCCCGTCCCACCTCAGATCTGCTGATTGCGTCTCGGCTGGCATTTAAATGGCGCCTCGCCAGGAAACGGGACAAGGGACCGGAAACTAACCCGCGCTTCCGGTTCCGGTTTCGGATCATCCGGGACAGGCCACGACTGTCTGTGGGAGGAATGAAAGAACCTGGAGGCGGGTATGTATGTATCTGAGGCAAATTTATGTGCGATGTTGACCGTACATGTGAACATACGTGTGTGATTAGGAGGATGTGCACGCCTGCTTCCCCCCTTTTGGACACGCAGTGTGGGGGGGCCAGTTCGTCCTTCCCCGATCACACTTCTACAGCCACAACTCTCCTGGCGCGTCTCATATTTACCTCCCACATTCCTGAAGACATTTTGGCGGGGTGGGGGGGTTGTGTGCGTATACAGTAATCATATAGGGAAAAATCCCGAAAACGAGCAGCAAGTGGAGCGATTAAAAGCTTCCGTTTTATTCGGAAGGCTGTGTATGGAAGGCAGAAAGGGGGCTGCTGGGCCCTGGGCCACAAGAGCCCCTAATATAATGGCCTAATGGGACCCCCCCCCCCGTTCCCACCCCAGTGACAGCATTCGCACGTTTATTGAGACAGACAGGGACACTGGCAGCGACCTGCCGAGACAGCGGGGAAGAAGGTGGAGGAGGAGGTGAGGGGTGTACAGGCGGCCTTAAATTTTCATTAGGGGCGTGGGCTGTCCGCTCGGAGCCAGCCTGGGTGTGCAAGGCCGCATTCGAACAATATAATAATTAGATTTAAGGATAAGGCCTGGCAGCTACCAAATTACGGCACGCAGCTAAATCTTTATGGCCTTTTTATTTGTCATTCACCCAGCGCTAATAGAAAAAGACCAATACATGTCTGAGTGACAGAAGCTCCAATTACTGGGACTCAGTCTGCCACTGTCGGGCAGAGGCGGGCGGGGGGGGGGGGCGGCTCCACCGGGCAGGGCTCATTGACCAGTACAGCCGCCTCTGGTCTCAACCCGGCACTGCAGCGCCAGCCTGCCTGCTTAACCATTTACACTCCAGGAAGGATCGTCTTTCCTCTGCTTCCCGGCATCCCCGGATCTGAGGCGTCTGAAGTGATAGTAATGGCAATCGGTTCCACATCTCGGAGCTGTAACCCATCTCATTGTGGTGAGCTTACAGGACCTCTGGCGACTCTTGCATCGCCGCAGATGTGTGGTGGATCATAAGAGCATCACATGCTGGACCAGCCACCCGTTGGGTCCATCCACCCACAGCCAGTTGATGTCACTGCCGGGGACCCCCATAGAGACCTGCACACCTGGCCTCTCTCAGCACCTGTGGGTCACATGTTCTTGCCACACCACTGTGAGACACACACACACACACACACACACACACACACGCTCAGCCATATTCTCAATTTTCTGCTTTGGATTCTCAGTTCCTGCTGCATTACAGAAGTTGCTGTCTCAAGAAATACTAGTCAAGAGAGTTAGTGTTAATTTCTTCATCCTGTACGTTATTTCACGGTAGGTGTCAAGACTTCGCGTCTCCAAGCAGACCGACATTAACATTAAATTCCCTACAAACTGATTTGACGTCAGCTGGCGTGAGCCTCACGCATGTAGAAGCTATCGCTACTAACTGACCCCCCCAGCATGCCTGGCGGATGGTGCGGGATGCCGACGGCCCCGGAGCCGTACCGCTAATCTTCCAGGTCGCGACTGCCGCTTTTATCTCCCCTCACTCGGGGTCTCCTGTGTTTGATGTGAAATTAGTCCAGGAATATCTCATTCTTTCTTGTGTCGAGCGAACTTTGTTGTAGTCCTGGGAGGCTACAGACAATGCCGCAGGACAGAAAGCTAATGAACGCCTTTGATCCTGCCAGATATTAAGGAGGGGGAGAGAACAGGAAGGAAAAAAACACAGTCAAGTTACTGAAATTCAATTCAGAATCAAAATGCAAATTACATTGAAATGAGCCACTTTCCACGCCCGCCTTTCTTCCTTATTAATTAATAATTTCGGCTCTGTTTGCATTTGTTTTAACCCACCGGATTATAAAAGTCGCTTCTGTCCGGATAGTCGTCTGACATGTCATTGGAAATCAGGGCGTCCTTTTGATGTAGCTCAGGATAAAAAGTGTGGGAGCTGTTCATCCGATGGAAGACGGACAGAATGAGGGAGAGGATGAAACATGGAGGAGTGCGGATGAAGAGAAAAACAGAGATGTAGCAAGTAGCTAATGTAAAATAATTTTCAGATGCGCTTCTTAACACCTTGTTAGCTGCTCATCCCTGTGCAACTAAACGTCAATAAATTGTCTTTGTTAGGAATCAGATCCTTGATGATTTCATCGGGAAGTGTTGGTGATACTTCAGACAGCAGATAACCCCCCCATCCAAGGCATGAAAGTTTGTAGAAGGACCCGCCCTCAGTATCATTGGGTCAGTGCTGGACCTATCAGCATTGGCCTGCTATGCTTACAAAATGACGTCCTCTGGAGCACCAATGTCACTCAACAGAGCAAAAGAGTGGGAGCCTTAACTGCTGGGCAGGGCTTGTCTGAAATGGGTCTGGATGCTTCAAACAGCTCCACAAGCCTGGAGTTCAACGCAGGAAGCATGGTGCACAGTCTGGGCAGAACCGCAGCCCATCATAGGGGTCTTGCACACATCACAGAGATGCATTCTGGGAGGAAATCAGAATCTGTGAAGGAGACCCAGTCGAGCACAGGGAGGGGCAGGAAATCACTCAGGACTGTGGCAGCATCGCAACTCCCTCAGCCCTGAGCCACTGTGGGGCCCCTCCGAATAAGAGCGGGAAAAAAACCCGCAACCCCATCATGCCGGTGTTCTCGCCCACGTGCCGGTGACTGAACCTCAGACACTGACCAGCAGAGGAATCAGTTCTGACATTCTCTGGGACAATTACCTCCCCCCAACTCTGAGGACCCCAACCCTTGGCGCCGGAATGGCTTGTGCTCTCCCACCCCCTTTTGGACATATTTCTGTCCCTCAGCACTGCTAACGCAGACGGAGAGATCTGAGGGTGGCAGGCGACCCGCACGTAAAGCGGGCGCAATCACTCAGACAGGAGTGGCACCGCGAGGGATTGCCACCATACATCAGCTTACGGTTTACAGGCAGCCTCAGTGAGGACGGCGAAAGGTCAGCCTCGGAAACATATGGAGGCGTCAGGCTTGGTCTTCCCGACTGCCATGGAGCAGGCTGTCAGGACAGAGATGGGGGGACATTCCACAACTGTCCTGGGCGACAAGACGGATAGCCGCGTCCATCTGTGCTTCGCCTCGCGGCAGCCGGGATGGATCTGCTCGCTGGGAGGAATGGGACAAGCCCTGATGCCCAGATCAGTCAACCAATCACCTCCTCCCCTCCCCAACTCCTGTGGGTGGGTGGGAGGCGCTGAAAGCTGATTGGACATCAAGACAGCAGGTACTGCAGTCCAGCGGTTGGGGAACCATGTTTCCGATCGAAAGGTTCAGATTCCAAATCAAGAAATTCCTGTTATTGAACAGAGCAAAATATCTGGGCTTAACAATATTCAGCCGGCTGCAGCCTGACTGGAAGTGGCAGCGTTTAAATGAGCATGTAATTCTGCCGAATGTAAGTACAGCATCAGGAAATATTTCTCTTCAAAAGTACACACACACCACTTAGGAAACTGCGCAGTCCTTTGTGATTCGGGTAAACATTTGGGTAATTTTGAAAAAGACTGAAAGTCATGGCTGATCTAACAGGGATGGGTTTTGTTGGGGGGGGGGGTCAGTGAGGTTGAGAGACGAGCAACTTTACATGCCTGTAATATATAGATTATGGAATAAAGTATGTTCTTTTCCCACATGGGGGAGACTGGAAGCACTGGTCAGGATCTTACTGGTTCAATGGGAAGTGGGGTGCGTGGATTTTGTCCTTGTTCTGGCACCTCATCCTGCATTACCCCTGTCCTCGGCTCTGCAGTGGTGAGGTGCTGAGTGTCTCCACACTCCTCCGCCGATAACGTACAGAGCCCATGATGTTTCCTGAGGCCTCTTCTTCTTTTGTGTCCATCAGCAAACTCAGATGCACCTCCTGCTCATAGCCTTCGACTCCGCATTGGCGTCTCCCGGGACGGCGAACCGCGGCCGGCCCGTTACTGTTCCCTCCTTATGGTCCGACCCTACTGTGGGCTGGATGAGGCCCACCCAATTGGTCAGCGCACCAGTCCGTCAGCGGGACGACCTTCCCATGTCCTCCAATGCCCGGCTGCCTACTTGCTTTGAGGTGGGCTCCACACGGAAACATGAAACAGTCTCAACTGGGGGTATGGACTGACATGACTGATCGAGGGCAGCACGGGGGAGAGTAAGGGGATGACAGCAAGAAGAGGCAGAGCGGGAATGGAGGTAGCCGCATTGAAGGCAACCCGATGAGGTAGCTTGCTTGTGGGAGGGCAGAAGAATAAAAAAAGAAGGCGGGACTAACCAATCAGATGTCTTGGTCCTGCCTCCTCTAGTTGCTTGGACCCACCACCTCTACAATTTGATTGGCTATCTCTCCAAACCAATAATTTTTCCTTCTGCCCCCAGAACATTTTTGTTTAACTAGAACTCCCATGAGTGTGCGGCTTGGGCTTCATTGGGGGTGCGGGGTTCTGCTGGGAGGGAGGGACTGGGGGGCACTGCCAAGGGCAGGTTGTTATTTATTGGCTCTGATTTTCCCTCCAGGCCCTGCAAGCACATGCAAATGAGGCAGTGAGGAAGCTGCCTCTGTTATCATTCTTTACATCAATAAATAAATGGCTCCAGTGGACCACAAGGCCCAGGCTCATTTTCCAGCCCAGTGAGGGAGCTTTCATTCCTGGAACACATCGTCGAGCGCCACCCCCCCATAACCCCCCACTCCTCCTCCTTCTCCTCCATGTCTTGATCCCATTTTGCCCTCTCCCCACCCCCCACAGTCATTGTTTGGGACACTAAACAATGCCAGTCCTTGAGAATAACTGTCCACATCAAGAATTTTAATCTCACTCCTGTGCGCTAACGGGCCACAGCACTGAGGCCAGCAGCTAATCTTTGCAGCCATCTAATCTCCTGATATTAAGTTGCGTCTTCACTGTTGGGGCACACAGATAAGAATTTGTCCTGTGCTTGAGACGGTCGCCTGAGAGTGGGATCTACGGACAAGGAGGGAAGAGGAGTTGTCCAAATTAACTCGTGTTGTGGCAGAATGCAGACTTACATCACTCTGGCAGGTGAGGCTTTACTGAAGCCATCTTCCAGTGGCCGCAGGCAGATCCTACCGCAGGTGGATGAGGCCCCGCTTATGAAGGTTGTTATTGGTCCCTGCCGCTGTCCGTCAGCAGGTCGACCTCCATATGTCCTCCAATGACAGGATGACCCCGGTAGTGCTGGGCTTCTTCTGTGGTCAAAATAATGTGTAGAAGGAGGAGGTGCACTTTCATGCTTCCCACAGAAACATCTGGCCCAAACCAGCAGAACTTGCCCCCACTGGGAATTCCTACCCACACACTCCATGTCTGCACCTCAAGACAACATCAGACCTTATAAGACCTACATTCTTCTGGGCGGCCTGCCTAGCGCTTCCTGGGATCAGGCTCACCACCCTGCCCTGCAAAAGCCCTTAGGGAAGACGGACAGATATTGTTTTCCAGCAAATAAACTAGAAACCATTATTATTCCTGCAAGACGAGGCTTTAATCATGTAATCAACCTTTAAATAGTCATATCTCACCCATTCACGACTTGATGGGACGAACTCACGTGGCGAGATTCAAGAAAAAAGAAATCTAAGACTGCAACATGGCCAAGTCTTTTTGAGGAACCCCCACCCCCAAATAACCTTACTGCCCTTCCCCCCTCATTTTGAAATGGCGGGCAATGTTTACCAAAGTTTAGACAATCTAATTTACATATTAGATGTGATTAGCACAGTTCATTGTCGGGATTATGCTTATTAGCCGGCGTTGCGGTGCCCCATTGGTCGGCTGACGGGCTGGATTTTGCATTACAGGAGTACGCGCTGCATACCTATGCAAATGAGGTCAAATCCACCGTGATAGATAGACAATATCCTCATTCTGCACTTGGAGGACATACATGGGCGCTCTTCATCTCCTCGGGGCTCACGGCTCCCGGGGACGCCAGAGCCGCTAAAACATGCCGCTGGGGCCGTCTCTCCACGTAATCCTCCAAGATGAACCCCCCCTCGCACACACCTATACAGCCCTGCAGACACACACACGCAGAGGGGAGGACAGGGGGAGCATCCGCTCTGAGCATGTGCAGATTAGCGAGCGAGGTCTGGTTTTGTGTGTGCATGTATGAATGCTAGCATGTGTGTCAGCTAACCCCCCCCCCTCGAGACCGGCCTATGATGTCAGCAGGCTCCGGGCTGTGGTCGAGCACATCTGCCACAAGAATGTTCATCACTCCCTGCCCCCCCCTTCACCCAAGTGACTTTGTTTTTGGTGTGGAAACCCCCCCTCAATCTGGGGGGAGCTTCACGGCTTCTCCAGGCTGGCAGCGAAATGGCTTCATTGGAGCGAGTGTGCCTCTGGGGGTCTGGGGCTCGTCTGTACTTCTGACGCTGACCCCTGACCTCACGTCGGCACGGAATGGCTGACGAGGGAACCAGAGAGACGGCATCTGACGCGTAAACATCACACTGCAAGCGTGGAGTTCCCCGTGCACGTCGACCGTGGAAGCCCAGTCATTTCCAGCGTTTTGGTTCCTCTCTCACAGGTGCATTGTTCAATGCATTAATGCACTGCACCCGACCCCCCCCCGGTCAGGAACGGACATGCCGAGGTCTTCCAGCGCTTTTATTGATCAGTTGGGTTTTTAAATCCCTGACAGACGAGTAGCTGAGATCCCTCGCTGTCGATGAAACTTTGAAACGCCACGGCGTTCCAGGCTGCCAAGATGCAGGCGGGCGATTGACCCAGCCCATCCAGAGCTGATCCACTCTATAAGCCTCGTCTATCCTCGCACCCGGTCACATGTGAGGGGTGGGGGGACTTTTGCTCCCAGTATAGGGAAGGATTCAAACCCATCCTGGATCAGCCTGAGAAATCTTTCAAGCTGAGCAATGTAAATAGTAAATTGCTAAATACTTAATAGGCCCTTTAAAGGTGGATTCTTCTCTTTATGGTGGCCAGTGTAATATTTTATCTAATATGTATCTCCATCCCAGCCCAGGAAGACACATGCCGACCCGAATGTGGGGATGATGGCAAGGGTGGGTGTGCAGAAGATTAAAAAAAACAAATTAATAAATAACAAAAAGCACTTACTGATAGGTAATAACTTGTGGATTTAATTATATTGGCGAAGTAATTACAATAAAGGAAAACAGGAGAAAAATTGAGTCTATTCTTAAAAAGGGAAGAGCAATTTGCAGATGTAATTTGCATTTGGTAAAGACTCATTTATGTTGTTTTAAAAAGACATTTAATTGTCTTTAAAGAGACAATGAGGGATGATTGGACAAAACCACCGTACATATGTTAATCGATTGCACTTCTGGGTACAGATTATTTATAAAGGTTTACACTCACTGCAATTATATGGGATTGTGTGATACAGTCATGACTGCAAATTTCCTGCCATCTCCCTGTCAAGCATTCTGAGGTGGCATTTTTACCAGAGGGACTGGGAATTTCTCAAAATGTTGGGCAGGGGAACAGACAGTGGGATGGACAATACAGTGGACAGTAGGATGGACAGCCGGACGGATAATGGGATGGACAGAGACAAGGACAGTGGGAGGGACAGAGGAATGGGCAATGGGATGGACAGTGGGATGGAAAGAGGGATGAACAGAGGAATAGGCAATGGGATGGACAGAGGGATGGAAAGAGGGATGAACAGAGGCATGGGCAGTGGGATGGAAAGAGGGATGAACAGAGGAATGGAAAATGGGATAGACAGTGGGATGGAAAGAGGGATGAACAGAGGAATGGGCAATGGGATGGACAGTGGGATGGAAAGAGAGATGAACAGAGGAATGGGCAATGGGATGGACAGTGGGATGGAAAGAGAGATGAACAGAGGAATGGGCAATGGAATGGACAGTGGGATGGAAAGAGAGATGAACTGAGGAATGGGCAATGGGATGGACAGTGGGACGGAAAGAAGGATGAATAGAGGAATGGGCAATGTGATGGACAGTGGGATGGAAAGAGGGATGAACAGAGGAATAGGCAATGGGATGGACAGAGGGATGGAAAGAGGGATGAACAGAGGCATGGGCAGTGGGATGGAAAGAGGGATGAACAGAGGAATGGAAAATGGGATAGACAGTGGGATGGAAAGAGGGATGAACAGAGGAATGGGCAATGGGATGGAAAGAGGGATGAACAGAGGAATGGGCAATGGGATGGACAGAGGAATTGACAACAGGTCTGATCTCTCCAGGCCATTGCTCCTCTTTCCTGGTTCTTTGCCAGTGAGCCCCTCTGTGAATAGCAGTCCTGCTGATCCCGGCTTTAATGCTGATCCCGGCCTCTCAGCGGCTGTGGTAACTGCTGACCCAGGCTCCCTCACAGTAACCATCACCCTCACATTTGAACAGGGCTGCCGCTTTCCAATGAGGATCCGATGCTGGATGATTTAGTGCCTTACCGGTGCTCATTTAATCAGGAGCAGTGTGGCGTAGCTCGCCGCTATGCATTTTGGACCTGTAACAATTGCAGTTTTTAAGACTGATTGTGGAAGGTCACTACATCACAGCTGAATCACTGACGGAAAAAAGAGGAAATGAATGCGTCAAGCTTCTGGGTTTGGAATTAACTTGGATTGGCTGCTGCTGTCCCTGTGACCCGTCCCTGTGACACGCTGTCCCCAAACAAGCCATTCCTGGGTCCCTGTTTCACCTGAACCCTGGTGAATAGTGATTGGGTACTCCAACAAAACAGGGCCAGATTCGGTTAAGAAGCAGCTTCAGAATTGCTTTGTAACTGAAGCAGAGACCACCTGGAGATGAAGAATATGGGGACATGAGCAGAGGCAGCAGGACAGAGATCCTTTACAGTAAACTGTAAGCTGAAGTGGTTCTCCATGGCATTGGATTTGTGGAGCTGCAGGTCCAGTGAGACTGACTGGCAGATCAGAGCTGCTGTATCTGAGCGGGGCAACCAGATTCACGGCCCCTGGAAAGGCGTGACAGTGTGTGGGGGCTGCATTGTGTATCGCTGAACCCGGCAGAACCTTCCATGAACCCCTCCAGGGCAGATGAGGTTGGGCGACATGGCAGAACAGCGGCAAATGGACCCCCCCTACTCACCCTTGACTTTTCTCTCAGTTGAAGTCAGACGCTTCAGCTTCTTCTCTCATCCACAGCCTCTTTTTTCTATCCGCACCCCAATGTTGCCCCTCACCCCAGCAATCATATGGCCTCCCAAAAATCATCCAGGCCTCTCCGGTTTCATCCAAACAGATTACCTTTGCATCTTTCCAGGATGGGTGTCTCGAACTGAACCATTTGCTGGGGTGTTATTAGGATACAGCACATTCCCTTTCACCCCGTCCTGGCCCGGGACCCCTCGCTCTCCACACAGCGACCTCACCTTCAACCCTGGCTGGAGACATTATGAGGGGTTAGGAAAGAAAAACTGCGGAACAAACTGATGCAAGACAGAACGAAAGAACGAAAGAAAGAAAGAAAGAAAGAAAGATGGAAAGAACCTAAACGAATGAGATTCCAGCAGAGTACAGTTCTGCAAAGGAGGAGGTAATGTCCTTTTTTATATATGCTGCATATCATTTTTTCAAAGAGCCCAAGGACGATCTTTCAATCGGGAAAAGCCAAGAACTCAAACTCAGCCGAAAGTGTCACGCTGCCTTGTATACAGACCCCTAATCCCGGTAAATGTGCCTCTTGAGGTGTGGTATTGAACCGCCGGCCACAGTCCGGCACCGAAGCGCCAATCCCCTGACAAGGAGACTTAGTTCCGATTACACGCACCCCATCCTCTCCTCTGCCTCGCGGCGGTAATGAGCTTGGAACGAACCGTCTCAGTCCCTCTCCCGGCTGGCTGGCGTTTGATTGTTATGAAAGAAAATATACAAAGTCTGTTTTTTTTTTTTAATCAAATATGCAGGGAAATGCATGGAAAGGAGACTGATGGGGGCCCAGAAGCCGCACGGCAACCTACGTCTATCTGGGAGGAGCGGAGGAGCGCGCCTCCTCTTTGGAGAACATGGTGGTGATCGTGAGGTGGCAGCACAGGCAGAACGTCTCCCCGGTTTTCCACGACTAAAAAAACTTCTCTATCTTGTCATGGGGCATTAGCCGTCTTTCAAAGCACTGGAAATATCACTGGCCCAAAAAGCAAGGGGATTATCAAGGCAATGCGAGTAGAATCGCATGTTTGACTGCTGTATTGCGGGGCGGGGGGGGGGGGGATGGTTCGAGTCAGATTCAAACACAGGCGACTGATGGGTCTGATTTTGGGGCATGTTTTGTTTATCCATGAACTTTAAAGTAGGTGGTCAGTTTACATTGACGTGGGCTTAATTACCCACAAAGCCTTGCAGCCACTGGTACGGTACGCATGTCACATTTAAACACTGTTTATTGTTCTCGCCTATTGCGTTGTTTTAAGGTTGTATATAAGTATAATGAAGATGAACAGAGCGTGTAACCTAGTTAAATATGTCCTGCACCTCACCATGCTGAAGCCTTTTTGATAGGACTTGAAGCCAGAAATGATAACAGGCTGAAAAGCCGACACCATCCGCCTCGACCAAACTCATCTGAAACATTCAGACAGTGCTGCTGATGAATGTCTTTATTCAGATTCAAATGCAAATTTTATGTTTTAGTCCGACTGATGCTTTTTAGTTATTATAATTTTACAATTTACTGTTTACAGCTCTAACCTTCCACTATGTGAACTCCTTAACCGTTAACCAGGAGTGTGGCAAACGCAGTGCTTACCACTGAGCCATAGTGACACCCCCTCACTAGGAAGAGCACTATTTCATTAGGGCCATTTGCATAGTTTCCATACGTCAAGGGCATTTTGACAGGATCCAATTGTGCCTTGAGGAAAGTCTAGGAATCAGTCAACAAACTGTTAGGCTTTAGAAAGACGCATTTATTCTTGAAAAAGGGGTGGGGAGGCTCATTACCCACAGTCTCAGGATACTGCATGAGCAGGGGAGTGGAGACCCAGGCCAGGGAAAAGCCCTGGCTGACACTGGATCTGTGTTGCAGTGGAGCAGCGAGCTTTGGGGGCTGCCTTGCTGGGGGGCTGCAGGGCACAGCCCAGGGGCCTCTGCCGTCAGCCATGAATTAGTCATTGTGGGGCATGTGCTGAAAGGCCCCCCCTCTCCGCCTCTGATCTCCATGCCAGTTTCACCCTTGCCGCCTCCCCTTGCCGCCTCCCCTCACCGCCTCCCCTTGCCGCCTCCCCTCGCCGCCTCCCCTCGCCGCCTCCCCTTGCCGCCTCCCCTCGCCGCCACCCCATCCAGCCCTTGGAATCTGTCGGCACCCCCCCCTCACACTCCACTAGCAGCTACAGGCCCGGTGTGGGATGTCCGACTCCGTACCCCCACCCCAGCCGTGTTAGGCTTTTATGGCATGCATCGGACCAGTGGTGGTGGGGGGGTCGGGTACACAGAGCAGTGGCACAGATGGTCTTAAAAAATGCATTTGAGGCCACGAGCAGTAAGATTGGGTAATGAAAAGCAGACTGCAGCTCAGGATCAGCTCGTCAGCCGGATGGGGGGACTAATCAGCCCAAGGTTTTTTTAAACACTTTGGACCGTAAGTATGATTATGAAAGAAAATCAATGCGATTGGTGGTTTGAGGACTGCCGATACACCCCCCCGCCTCCCCACACTGGAGGACAACACATTTGCTCAGCTTTTCAAATCCAGCCTCCATCTCACTTTGCTGTCATGAGAGAGGAAGAATGGCCAGAGGATGCCCCCTTGCCTCTGGGTATCCCCACACCCCTCTTCAAAAATCCTGACATAGCTCAGCATAGTGGGGGGGGGTTACCTCCCCCCAAAATGTGGGAAAAGTTCAACCTGAGCATTTCCCCTCACGGACACCTCCGAAAGACGGGAGAACCAAAAAAACAGAGAAAAAGAACGTGAACGGAATGAACACATGCCGTAAAGATTAAAAAAAAAAATGCGCATGATTAGTTGCCCTAGATTTTTAAAATTATCTTCTGTTTTGGGCATTAAGTAAGATAACAGTAGTAATAAAACCGCCTGTCCCCATTGTGGAAAGTTCCCATGTAGGGCAACCGAACAAAGTGATGTCCTGGAAGACCCAGGGAACGGAAATCAGGTCGGTCCCAGGAGCCGTCGCTAACGGGGCTGGCCAGGGCCCGCCAGCCGGGGCAGTGCTGAGGGGGTGCCACGCTTTGACTACTTTACCGGAACCCTGGAAGCTCAGCTTGGTTACAGCGGTGATGCTGGTGGCACAAACACTTCGCAGCATAGGACGGAATGAGCGGTAGGCGATACCTAGAAGGTTCTCGATGTGGTGGCCCTTTAGCAGGGGTGGAACAAGAACCCCGTTTCCTCTTTTGCCGTTTCATTGGCCTGCGAAAACAGGTGTCTATGGGCGATGTTTATTGATGGCGGCATCCTTCCTGGCAACAGCGGTTCAGTGGAGTGGTCGGGGGTCTCTGCGGTCAGCGGTTAATTAGATTAACCCACCCATCACAGGCCGGGTGCCGCCTCTTTGGGGCATAGTGCTCGGAGACGCAGTTGGGCATTCAGACGCTAATCTAATTAGTGTTACGCCATGAGATGGAGCAACAATGGCTGTCTGTAGGCAGGTCACGTGGGCGGAGGGGTGGCCCTGACCGCCACAGGCCGATCCACAGCCCCCACGCTGCCGGGTGCCTTTCCCGACCGCGGAAACACCGCCGGCTTGTGCCCAAACGCATCTTTTTTATCACCTTATTCTTTCCGGGTTCCCATTCCTTACGCCCGCAGCGGAGAAGACCGCGGATCTGATTTAGGGGGATGTCTGTGTGGCCCGGTCAGCCCAGGGTCACGGGGGTCGTGGGATCCGAACAGACCGGGATGGAAAAGCTGTCAGCCAAACAGGTCCGGATGGCAGACCGAGGGAACGGGAGGGGCATGAAAGTTTTATTAACAGCCATTGGGAAGCAGTGCCCCCCCCCCACAGTTCAGGAGGTCCGTGACCAAACCACATGTTCACGTCTGTATACCATCTCCGGCCTCCCAAAGCCACAAAGGCAGGCTCGGCGCCCCCCCACCGCCACAGCCTTGACCTGCCACCACCCCTTAACACACCCCCCCCGGCTCCCAACCCGGCCACATCGATCTGACATTTATTTCCTCGCAAGAAAAAAGCAACAGAAGAACAAAAAGAAATCATTGCAGAATCATAAATACTTGAATTAATAAGCGCCATTCATGGGTGCGCCAGTGCAGCGAGAGACATCATGACCCAAAAACAGCCAAACAAACAGCCCAGACGTGCATCCTTGAATGTGTCCATTATCAGACTCTTCTAAAGCCCAACTTTCGCACTTAGCTTGCTGTCTTTGTACTTAAGTAAGCCATTAAAACTGGGGGCTGGGGGGAGGAATAAATAGAAATGCATATTTCTTAAGCATCGGGTGGCCTTGTCATTGAGAAAGTGGACCCCCCCCTCCCCCTCACACACACATGTGCACCCCCAGCTCCCCCCAGCCAAACCCCCGACCATCCTTTCAAAGCGCAACTGTTCTGGAGAATCTTTAAAGCAGGGGAGTAAGTCTCAGGTCCGTAAGGCGGAAGCCTGTTAATTACTACACACAGTGGATCTCTGTCAGGGACACAGCTCCCCCCCCCATACCCCCTCCCCACAGCCACATGACAGCAGATGAAGGGACGACCAAGGCCTAGCAAGCCTGGCTTTTAATTGCAGCTGCAATCAGGCCGATTTGTGGTGACTCACTGCATATCTGCAGTGGGTTTTTTTTGACCGGAGATCTCTCATAAATTACCACTGAAGGCTTTCATAATTGCTAATATAAAAATGAACGTTGATGCATTCCGCTCCTCTGCTGTCTAATTTTAGCCTTGTGTCAGTGACACTTAAATATGGTAATCCATGGTAAATCTGTTATAATTTACCACAGTGTCTCTTCCTGGCCATTTATAGTGGGTGCTTCTGTATCTATCGATGCACGTGGTGTATTTGTGTTTTTATATTTGGATTCCCATGTACGTATGCCCCGCATTCGGCAAAAGCCCCCCCCGCGCCGTCACCAGAGACCGTCGGTGACGAAAGTGGATTCTTTCTCGAAATGCTAGGAGTGGAGCTGCTTTCCTTCATATTCCTTCGTTCTCTGGCCCGTACTGAGCAACAATTTCACCAAGCACCTAAATCAGGCAGCCCTCCTCACGTAGAGCGGCATTAACACAACAGCCCCCCTCCGCCCACGACCATATAAGGGAGCCGCCACCTCGCACAGGCTAGCACGGTTAATCGTCAGATAATGAGATTGTACAAGCAAACGGCTCTATTAAATCACCATTTAGTACTTCCTCTGGAAAGGTTTGCGTCGTGCGGAGATGTGATTCGGGGGCCCGCTTTGTGTCCCACAGCACCCAGCGACTAAACCTCAACGCCAAATTTTGATTGTTTTTTTTTGGTTGTTCTGTACAAAATAAAATAACGTAAAGCCGAACGGACCGTACAGCGCCTCTCTCCCCCCCCCCTCCCCCAAAGAGTGGGGTTGCCAGGGGAGTCTGCGCGGACCTCAGGGGCCCTGAGTGGGAACCTGTCGGAGCGATTCTCTGCCATGCCAATGCCGGGTTTACAGCTCCCCTTGAGGGACAACCATTAAACAAGCTTTAGCTTAGCGATTTTCACCGCCCGAAGAGCGGTATTTTTGGGCCCTGCTGCCGCCCACTCCGACCCAGATAGACCTCTGTGGGTCGGGATTAGTGGGTGGACCGGACTGTCAGATGACTGCCAGGGGGCGGAGGGGTAACCACGCCTTTCGCACCCCTGCTCCTGTATCTCTACTAAATTCTTTTTATCGCCGAGTGATCTTCCGAGCGCCTTTTTTCAACGACAAACACAGAATACATGGCGTCCTGGATGTAGTAATCCAGCAGCACCACACAAACGCCTCAGCACAAAAGGGAAACTGCTAATTCCATGAATTGCTAACTCATGTGTTCTGATTGGCTGGTTCAAAAAAGCAAGCAAGAAGTACAGAGGAAGAAAGAAACGAGCGATGTTTCGGCGATACGTGAACGCAGTGTTTGTTCTGCGACATCTGTATGGAAATCTCAGCAAGTTGTTTCTTTATGTCCTAGGTTCCTATTGGATGTGGCCGCACTATACGAACGAAATTTGCCTCAGCAGAAAAGCTAATCGAATTGGCCCCACGCATTCTGACACACGCCGGTTCTGCGCCCCGGGAAGAATCGCCAGGCGCTGATAGCTATGTAGAATTGCACAGTGGCAAACATGAAAAGGAGCCGTCCGAGATATTTGAGGTTGAGTTGTGAATAATCGTGCCGTTGTTATGTACCAACAAACACGAATTTGTACACGCGCTGGGTATGAATGACGACGTGGATTCCGGCGAGACGCAAATTGTTTTATTCACGGCCAATCGCATATTCTCAATAATGATATTTATTGTTTATTCATTGAATTTTTTCTTTCAAAAGCTTGTTTAGGCACAATAATTTGTTCATGTTATATCGGGCTGTGTTATCTACTTGGAATCCAGTGCATGACAGCAAGAGATACCATACGTGAAAAGTGTGTTAAGATGAGGTACATCCCCACCAATAGGAACAATCCGGCTGCAGTCACGTGACCCACCGCTGCCCATCTCTTTTCCCCCCATAGCCCTATAAACCTAAAACGATGAAACAGCCACAACTCCATCTGCCTTTCATGTTACTTTTTATTTACCTTGACATCCTTCCCCCTAGAATGAGGCAGGCTGGGTGAAGGCTGTTCCAGACGGGTTAGAGACTGCAGGGAGGGGAGTGCGCAATGGAGCCTTAATCATGCTGACTGGTTAGAGTGGCGTTGGTGGGGGGGCAGGGTGGGCAAGCAACAACAAGGGGGGGCCGGGGAGGCGTATGACACAGCTGAAGCCTTGTGAATTCTGGCTCCAAGTCTGGAGTCAAAGTCAAACTGCCGTTTGCACACATTTGGAGGGATATTTAATTAAAAGTGGATTACGGGAGTGGTGGACAAACAAAGATCAGATTAACAAATAACTGTACGTTATTTTCCCCATTTGCCAATGCAAATTTGACTTTGCGGCTGGTTTGATGACACAGGAGAACAGATTTATGACACTTCCAGAATATTAAGTCACTATCGGGACTAGAAATTGAGCGGGGGGTGGGGGGGGCAGAGGGGGGACTCACAGAAGTTGTTTAATTCCAAGCCTTAAGTGGCGATAACCTTGTTAACAACCCTTGTGTGAGGGGCGGCGTATTAAATATTTAGCGCTAATCGCCGGGCGGCCATATGCATCCGGGCGGCTGCTCCTCGGGACAGACGCCGGTCCTTGGCACAATTGGCACCATCTATGTTAACGAGGTGGCGCCACCCGGGTGGGCATGGGTGGAAGTGGCGGCCTGGTGCCTGTCGCAGGCGAGGGGGAGCTGCAGGGGAAACGGGAGGGATGGGAGACGGGATGCTGGCCATCTTGGCATCGGCGTGGTCCGACCAGCCAGCTGTGTGGCTGCCCCTCCCCCCCTCAGATTTCTTACCTCTGAGAGTTTTTGTTTTCAGTATCTTTTTTGCCTGCTGGCTTCACTTCCAGGGGAATGTACTTATGATGATGAGGAAGGTAGGATGGGATGAAGAATAGGCTGCTTGAAGGAATGATGAAAGAGTCACTGTCGCTCAGGGAGGAAATCTCAGCCGACCGCCACTCTGCTCACGGCTTGGGAGGTTTCTCTTTCTCTCTCTCTCTTTGCTCTCTCTCTCTCTCACACACACACACACAAAACAGAGACCCCATAGTCTGTCATTCTCCAGTACAGTTCAATCTGCCACATGACAATTAAGATGTTCACAAGATCTGAACTGTTTACTAACAAATTCACAAGACAGTTTTTAACTCTCCCAGTCGGACATTTCACTAAAGCCGGACGGGTCCCCGGTTTTCCTACGGAAGCCCAGAAATTTAAATTTGCCTTCTTTCGGTAATTAGTTTGGTTCCCTGACCGTCAAGCCCGCTGCCGCTCGCGAGACTGCAGCACGCCGGAGCCGTCCGTGTCACTCACGTGCCAGCTGGTGCGAATCCGGCGGAGTGGGCATCGCATTACCTGCGGCGAACGTGCACACGCCTGTGATCTGACAAGGGAGGCACCCCCCCACCCCCACCTGCACCAGTGGATGGCTGGACGGCCGCGGTGAAAGTTGCACGCCGCTGGCAGTGGTTGCAATCCTACCCTTTAACTTCCCTTCATTGGAAGCCCAGCTCACTGGGAACGAGTGTGTGTGTGTGTGGGGGGGGGGGTATAGTTTACCCCTTCTGGAAAGATCCAACGTTTCAGCAGGGAGAGCTGGGCTGGTTTCCCATGGATAACAGACAGACAGACAGACTGTCCTCACCATCTCTCTCCCCTCAAATCCAACTCGTTGAGGGAATCCGGCGTTCTTTACTCGACGTGGTCGCTTCCGCCTTTTCTGGTGCCATCAGTATATCATAAACCGCACATGGCGGTGGGCAGAGCCCCCCGTTTATGCGTTTACAGCCCTCTGCAGCTGTGCAGATCCGCAAATTGAGCCTACGCCTAAGGTCCGTCATGGAAACATGGCTTCCTCTGAAGGTGGCTAATGACAGTGAACATGCGCCTTTTATTTAAACGATGCTTCTTTTCAGGCCCCTTCTCACAAGGCAGGTGAAGGAAAGGAGTAGAGATACGGCAGGATAATGAAATTGCTGATTTTTTTCCCACTATTTACCTAAAGAAGAAAAGCAAACAATAATCCATGAGACCTGAGCTTCCTGGATTCTCAGATGGTGTCATTCGCTGGTCTGTAACCCCAGAGCCCCCCCCGGCCCCCCACCCACCATAAGGGCCACCACCATCACTTCCACTAGCACCAGGTCCGTGACTCCAATTTACAAGTGTGATGCAGGTCTACCTCCCAGCCATACCGGGCCCCACCGCCTCTAAACCCCGCGAGATGCCACCTATTTACCACGTCTCTCTGCCAGCGACACCCAGGCTAGAAAGGGACTCTGTCCCAGTGCTCTATAGCTTCCTGTGTGTGTGTGTGTGTGGGGGGGGGGGGGGGGGGGTTGGGGCTCTGGGGAGGGACCCACCAGGCGCTCTGGGAACCAGCTTCAGTCTGCAAAAGC
>JABFEA020000101.1:1420282-1438874 GCA_019775915.2 Cyphomyrus plagiostoma | reverse complement strand
ACAAACGCTGTCCATCTAATCTGACTGAGCTGGAGCTGTTTTGCAAAGAAGAATGGGCAAGAATTTCAGTCTCTAGAAGGGCAAAGCTGGTAGAGACTTACCCTAAAAGACTGGCAGCTGCAATTGCAGCAAAAGGTGGTTCTACAAAGTATTGGCTCAGGGGGCTGAATACTTATGCACACCCACTTTGCAGTTATTTATTTGTAAAAAATGTTTGGGATCATGTATGATTTTCGTTCCACTTCTCACGTGTACACCACTTTGTATTGGTCTTTCACATGGAATTCCAATAAAATAGATTCATGTTAGTGGCTGTAATGTGACAAAATGTGGAAAAGTTCAAGGGGGCCGAATACTTTTGCAAGCCACTGTATCATGTAAACATCAGCAAGAACTTCAGCAAGGAGTGACACAGGAACAACCAAAATGAAATACAAATGAACGCAATGACCAGCTCACAAGAGCAACAGCGGCAGGCACTTAAATACATACACAACGATGCAAAGAGGACATAGCAGTGGGCATTGAAAGTCACACAGAACACTAGCACAGGCAAGGAGAGTTAATAGGCAAAGGGTTCAACACCAAGGCAGACTAGGAAACAAGGGAAGCCGAACATAATTACAAGACTAGACACAAGTGCAGATAACTACATCCAAAGCACAAAAGATCAATAAAGAAATACTTGAACCAGATCAATACAGGGGAAAAACCAAAACCCAAAATCTCAACAGAGCTGAGGTCTCTAATCAACCTTGAACACATTAGAACAGAGGAGCCTGATGAAAAGCTGCACATTTAGCCTTTTCAGCCACAAGGCAGCCTGGGGAATGAGGATAGACAAGGGGAGGCTAACTATGGTTAACAAGTGGAACACAGAGCAGGATGACCAGTGACACCAGCTGGCCAATCAGGGAATTGACAGAAAAGACAGGGACCAATCCTAACAAAGCTGTCCTCCGCTTGCCTAGAATGGTTTCCTGCTAATGAATGAGAAGCCTTCTGTAGCTTAAAATCCACCTCATCTTGTGGGTACAGTTACTTCCAATAAGTTCTGATGAACAAAACCCACCAGCATTTTAATTCCTTCTTAACAGCATCTGATCTAACACAACATTCTGAGCAGAAAGAGGAAGGATCATTAACATATATAAGGTTTGCTTTAATTGCCTAATGTTCACTAAAAATTCCTACAAATTGATTTGTCTTAACCTTCTGTTTTGTTACATTACTTGACCATTTCCCAGTGAATCATTGAAAGGCCCTGACTGGTTAGTGGCAGTCCCCGGCCTACGGTCCATAAATCACTGCTAGCTGCTGGATGTGATCTGGAATCCACTGAGGACATTGCACTTTGCCCTGTGGACAAAACTGAAGCCTCATTTGAACATTGCAGACAGAAAATGAGATCCATTGTTAGGTCCATGGGAATTTACCATTTCTAAATATGTTGGTTGATCCCTTCTATGATTTGAGCACATTTATTTTACTTGTGAATGGGTGCCAGAAACTGTGCAATGAATGAGCTTTATTTTGCCAAAGGTTAGTGAAATCAGCAGACTTCAGATGTAGCTGCTCTTTTGCATTCAAATCCAATAGCTTGTTAAGTGGCCATAAGTAGGTGGGTTGTGTCTATCATTCAGTTAGTGATAAATCCTCCAGCTGATTGGCAGCTACCACAGCAGGAGTACTTGTCAGTTACCTTTCGCCTTCTGTGATACATATACGATGAGCCAAAACATTGTGTGGAAATAATGTTGATTATCTAGGAAAAAGAATCCATGTAAAGGGTGTCATTTGGTATTCATAGTTAACATGTGAAATGTAGAAGAAATGGGCAAGAATATAGATCTCGGTGACTGACAGAGGCCTAATCATTATGGCCAGATGAGTGACTCTTTAGAACACCAAAGGTTTTGAGGTGCTCACAATCAGTCCTGCTGAGCTCCTAGTGGCGCTGGTCTGACAAGGGGAGAACCAAGATCCGTTAGTTGGATGTTGGGCAATGTGGGATGTGAACAAAGAAGTCCCACCTGGTACAAACCAACAGAAAGGCTACTGTGGCACAAATAGCAGATCATTGGATACTGATCATCTGAGTAATGTGTTATGACATACTGTGCGTAGAACCCTGTTGCATATGGACACATCTAGTCATGGATTACACTTGTCGGTCCAATGCATCCCACAGATGCTTGACACATTTCCAGCCTTGCACATGATCTTTATCCCTGCTAATTCCTTCCAATTGCATCTGACAGTGAGTGTTCAAGAAAAATACCTCTTTGCTGTGTAAAGTCCTGTCAATCCCAATGGAGGAAAATGATCTACTAACTCTCTCAGAACCAAGGTGAGAACCTTCACCCCATGGCCAAAAACTAACTCTTCTTTCTGTTCCTCTATTAAAATTCTGGATCTCTGTTGAGCATCATCACAATGGTCCACAACAGAAGAATTCATCTGAAAATAGTACAGTTAAGCCTCAATTTCCTGCAAGTGAACTAATGCAAATTTTTCATAAGTACTTCAGTACAATCCCATCTCATCCTGTCCAGAGTGTACCCCAGGTTTGTGACCTATGCTGCCTGGGAGAGGTTCTAGGTTCCCCCGGTACCCAAAATATGTGACTGGAAGATGGGTAGATGGATGGATGATTTACAATTTCTGATTCATAGAAGGAAAAGCAGTTATACATTCTGTGGTTATCATACATATTTACTGTTCCTCAAAGCCGCACTGTACGAATCATTTCCTGCTTCAGCAGACATGTAGCCTCATCTTGCTTTTCCATGTGAAAAATTTGCCAAACATCTTGCAGTGACGCTCATCATTTTCCTGTTGTCTCTGTGCCTTGCATAATAAATGGTGTACAAGTTAGTGGCTGTCTCTTCACTAAAATGTTATTTAAAAGGGCGTTTGAGATTACCAGCCAGAGTTGTTGCAAGTGGCCTGTTAACATGTAATAAAACTTCCCAAGACTCGGCCTGCATTTGCCGTTCAAGTCTCCAGGGCTGAGGGAGTGGCAGGTTCTGTGCACAATGGTTAACTGCTCCAGGGTCGAGACAGCAATAACAAACACAAGACCACAACCAGGGCACGACCTCTGACCATTCACTTTTCTACACTGACATTAATCCCTGCAATGGGCTGGGCAAGCAGGTCATTCAGGCTTTTCTAGAGCAGCAAAAAAAAAATCCAGACCGAGAGGTTCAGTGCTTCTTATCTGAGATTTCAGACTCTTGTCAAATTGCTGCTCATGTTCAGTTTTCCTCTAAGGGTCTTATGAGATTTTTTTGGCTGAAAATCAGTGCTGGGTTTTCAGATCTAGATCTACTGATTTTTTTTATAAATAAAAACATTTTTCATTCATTTCTCATTCAACACCCTTTTAACATTTTTCCCAGTTACACGGATAATAAATTGCGAAAAATGAATGAAGATGGATGAGTAAGTCGGCCATGGGACATGAGTCTTTAGTAACAAAGTGAAAAACAGCTAAACTATTTTGGCAAAACTCACACAGTTAAAAAATGCTATTGATTTTACTTAATGAAATGACACAAAGGGAGAAGATTAATTTTTGGAAACTCGACATTTATTTATAGATACCCAATCCTATTTAGGCACATACTTCATTGATAAAACGCCATGTACTGACATTTATCATAGTACAATAGTCACTGTGATATTCATGAGTCTTAAAGCTTGAGCTGCCGTGGACGTGGAGAATACGACCTGGGATTTTATGTGTGACCAATATCAAGAACAATCATATTTTAATCCAGTTTGTGGAAAAACCTGTGTGCAGCAAGCCATGTTTGAAACTGTACATTCCATTGTATGCTCAGTAAGTGTTTTTACTGCAGTTGTATGTGTTTATTATTTGCTGGTTGTTTATTTATATATTTCATGCATTGGTATAATCTTGTGCATTTCACAGATGCACATGTGATTCTGTTACTGCCCTATTGCCTGCTTATGGTCATGCATTCGTGGCTGCATGTCTGTCTTAGTGTGCATCTATGTTTACATGTTCCTCCTCTCAGTAAACTCTGCAACTCAGACCTCAGCTCATGCTCTGTTTGTTTACCTTGTCTCATGGGCTGAGGTGGACTTTGTTCTTATTTAGTTGCCTCTTACGACATGGAAATCATGGGCATCAGCACCAAAAATAAAAAAACGGCAACATAAAAGCAGATGGTATTTTCCTGGTAGTGGATCTTGGATTTTTTTTCCCCGAGAAATCTTTAATTCACATACTCATACATAAAGTGGCATAAATCGCTTCAGTTTATTATTATTCAGTTTCTTTTTTTCCCTTTTTTTAATAGGTTTCATCCTACAATCCAAAATAATATGATTCAGGTAAATGGCTATTTAAATGCGAGCATCTGTATTAGATGCGTCGAACGAGTGGCATGGTGCCCAGGCTTTCTCCTGCCTTACAGTTCAGGCTCTCTGCGATGGGCTACTGTTCATTACAAAACCAGGTTTTGGTAGATGATTATTTAAAAAATATAACAATTAATTTATAGAACACAGCCGGATTATATTTTTCATTCTTTGAGGCGTTACTTTAACAAAACATGTCTTGATTGTTTGCCACTAAAGTAAATTAATATAATCCTAAAAATCTTGTAATTGGCCTCACGTGAATTGTCCATCACTTTTGGAGAAAAACATATCCCAAATAAAGTTCGATGTATCCCTTACCTGCAGGCTGAATCATGGATGTCCACAAGAAATCACGGGCAGTCTTTATTTCATCAAAAGCACTTTTTGGTGAATAGATATTTTTTTTAACATGAACTGCTTAAGACTTCAACAAATTACAAAGACATAAAACTGACCTAAAAAGACAAGGAACAACAATAAAATCAAGAGAGCTTGCCAGGTCATTTTATCTTTAACGGAGATAGTCAAATGGCCATTCATTTATTATTGTCTTCTTAAGTAAGGGCCAATAAAATTACTCTTCAACGTAAGTTTAATTTCAATGTTCTGTGCATGTTATTATTTGTATGCCTGAGTAGACCTCACAAGGGATAATACATACATTGGTTAATGAGCTGTTTACAGACAATTTCAAATGTCAAATACTGAGGACGTATGACATTGCGCAGAGTGCTGGAGTGTACAGCCGCCTTCGTTTTCCCGCTCTCTGCGTTTCAGGTCAGGCGGATTTCATTTCAGGTAAAATATATTCCGGAGAGTGGGGCGGCAGTATCCATGAAGAGACCAGTTTAGAAACTTAGAAATTCTTCACTGTACTTCAGCTATTCATCCGTTTAGATTACATGTTTTGCTTTATGTGCTTACAGTGTGCCAGAACCAGCCGAATAGTAATACTAAAAATTTGTTGTCATCACCATTGTTATTCTTGATAATTATAATGACGTTGATTTACGATATGTTTTATCACACACACACACACACACACACACACACACACACACACTCCAGTTACTGTTGTATGTGGTTTTAATAAATTTCAATAACGCAAGCATTATAAATAAGTTATTTGTATTTCTCCGTTATAGTAAACTTAAAATTTGTCATTTTAACAAGCGTTTATCACAATCCACAAATTAAGATCCTGTCACTCAAAGATTGTGTTAGAGTAAGATACAAATTTAAATTCTGCATGAATTTTGAGCATATTAAGTAACGAAATCTAATGCAAACGAATTTATAAACGTATTATCAGCGTTAATAGAAATTATATACAAGAAATTTAATAATACACATTTTCAAAAATTCAAGCAAAGTAGGCTAAATTAGAAGATGTTTGTTCTACTTATTTTATTTGTCTTTACTCTGGAACAGAAATGTGAGAATATCGTTCCGTGTTCCAAGATGAAATTATTCATTTTTGTCTTGCTTTAAAAAAATACGAAAAACGTCGCGTGTTTTTTCAATTACGTTATGCAACTTCTCAAACCTCGATAAAAACTATGGCGAACAAACCATTACATGTGCAAATAAATCTTAATATTTACAGTTCAATTTTAATTATGAGAAATAAAAAACGAGAAGTCAGACGGCGCCTGACATAATTTAAAAAATATATAAAAAATGCCATATCATGTGATCCTCTATTTTAATTTCTTTAACAAAATAATTTTTATTAAGTCGACAAGCGGCTTTTAAATAATATGCAAACACAAGGTGCTTTACCATTTCCTGATGAGAAAATGTCCAGTCGTTTTGTTAGGTCTTGTGTTTGATTGTAGAGCTAATACTTTACGACTAAAATTTGGAATCGTCTCACACACAAAACCTTGGAAACACATCATCTGCTATATTAAGCTTGTATTACAGTGTTCCATTTACCTTCAAATCAAATAACAAATAAGGTGCTATTAATAGTCCGGTGACCAATGGTGTCTCTAATAAGTAGTTTAGTAAGACTGGGAAAAACAGCTCGAGGACAGGGCTCTTTATAGGGAGCAAATAGTAATATCTGAGTCGTGGTGCAATTATATGGCACGAGTCACGACCTGCGCGTGGCACCAATTTACAAAGTGTCGAAAGTGCAAGAGGAGAGCGAAAGGTAATCCGGCATGTTGCTACATTCTTTCAAATATACTATTAGGGGTACTTATTATATAGTATGTTACAGATAACAATAATTATACATTTAAATTTAATAATAATTTTAAGCTATTTTACTTTTACCCCACACGCATTCCATTACATGATGAATAGTTACAATTGATAATTCTAATGCGTCGTTATTGTTTGTCGTATTAACAAGTATAAATAAATGCTGTTGCATAAGCACAACTTCTTGCCAGGCTAAGGCTAGATAAATGACTATAAACCCCGTTGCTCACTAAAAAAATGACAATCCTTCTCTACGCTGCCTGTCTCCCCAGGAAGTAATCTTTGTGCATTATTCTTTCTGTAGCACTTGGAATGCGGGGATGCATTTTTTTCCAGTATCGTTAGTAAGATGCATTATCCAAAACACAGGTTATACATAACACAACTCTGTGATTTGATCGTAGAGCGCTGTCATCTTAATAACTTTGTAGCCAAATAATATTTCCAGATTAGTCCCGGTGAAACCACAAAGCGTGCTGAATTCTCTCACGTCCTACTTTTTAGTGTGAAAGATAAGAAATTATAGAATGCATGTGTGTATTTTTTACCCATTTATTTCTGTATTGGTTGTTGTTTTATTCTCTTGGGTTAAACAGAAGTTTCTGCCAAAACATTAGACGTACGAGGCATATGACAAAGCCCCTTAAAGCCCTTATGTGATATTCATCAGTCATTTTTAATATATTTACCACGAATTGCTTGTGAAATCTTTTAGCTGTGACTCAATGAGGTGGAGACTCATCCTCTACACATTAAATCATTATGATATTCCATCCATCGATTTAAATACCCGTTTGTCCTATGCAGGGTCGCGGGGTCCGGAGCCTATTCCGGGAGCTGCAGTAGCAAGGCATAGAGCAATCCGAGTATGGAGCGCCAAGCCATCACTGACCATATTCTAATATTTATTTTGATTGATAAATCTTAATATACAGAGATTGGTAGGAACATCGGTCATTGAAACGAAGGAATAATACTTATTTTGAAAAGTGAACTATGAAAAATGCTTAATTGGCAATAGTATAACCATTAATTTACAGGGATTATATATTTGATCCTATATTGCTATAGGAAAACGACCAGTTAGTATACTAATCCGATACTACGCGATTGAAATACGATAAATTACTGTTACAAAATTGTTTTGTTTTGAAGCGAACAATTGCTTGTGCATATTCACAGCACCTATTTATGTTGTTTATCTTAAAACATTTCAAAGTAGGTGACTGCCCCTCTTTTGATAACATAGTAATTTTCCATTTGTATAATGTAGGTTAATAAGCGAAATCGATGGGTTTAAAAAAACACAAGCTCTTTTTTATTCATGCCGTACCTCTGACTGTCACTATACGGTGCTGTTTCTTTATCAAATGGGTAGCAGCTCTGCTCTACCGGTGGCCATGAGTATTTGCTTGAAGGCACATTGTCCGCAGCCTGCGCGTGTAATTATGATGTAAAAAAGGTAGCGGAACTTCAAATAATCAAAAAGCGACATTCTATTGTCCGTCTTTTTTAACATTTAGGCCTACATAAAGTCATAAACTGGCAGCCAATACCCTAAATTAAACACTACATATAATTTTCTTTTTCTGTTCAAATAATACCGTTCACTAAATAAGCACTAAGAGACAAGCTTCCGTTGATACTATATTTTATCGTTTATATATAATCATCCTTACAGATATTAGTCTTATTTTCTTTTTATTCATTGGCATTGTTATGGTCTTAATTATTGGCATGTTTAGGGAAAGAATAACATTTCAACTTTTAAATAATGTAAAGGAGCCTTTTGTTTATTTTATTAGTTTATATCAATATTTCATGATGGTTGTCTTTAAAACCTAGGGATACCGAATGTTTCCCAGTGAATGGGACTCGGATTGCCTGGTTAACGTCTAGATGAAAATTATGTTTAAATTTTAATTTTACATTTAATTTAAAAAAAATTAAGAAGAAAATACAGGAGGTGTGCTTTTTTAATAAACAAAAATATTAATTCAGTGGTGTGTGTGCAAAGGTAGGTTATACAGACACACACGCACACATACACATGAATATAGACCTATATACGAATTAATGACTTATTTTAACAGTAACCACATAACATACAATAGATTGCAAACAAGACCAAGAGTACTCCATTATATGCCGGCTTTAAATGTGTTTATTGTTGTGGATTTGCTCATGCTATGTTAAATCATAAAATATATTTTTGTTTCCCTTCTTAAACTGGACCTACACAAACGTTATGGCAGTACCTAAATTTACCCTAAAACCACAAAAGTCGTCGCTATAAGTTATTTTTAAAGCATCGACTACGTTCCTTGCAGTCTTGAAAGGTACTAATTTCACGTTAATATGAAATCGACTGTGATCGACAACAAATACAAGCATAGCTGAACCATCCATGTGGCATACCGGGCATTTTCACGGTGGGCCGAAGCGTATGTGGGCGGCCCAATCCCCCCCCAAACCCCCCCACCGTTCCCGCCCCTCCTCAAAATTTACCATCCAGTCCAGCCCTATGTATAAGTAGGCTACATTACTAGGAGGCTTTGTTCTGTTAAAGAACAACCGAAATAAAATAGGATTCTTTCATTCGTTTTTGCATTGATATTCGGATTTTGGTTTTAGGTGGTTGAAACGGACATCATGGAAGACATATATGCATAATAGTTTTGTTCATGTAGATTTTCTAGAACACACACGCACAGCTATGCAGGCCTACTGCGCAAATGTTTTATTTATATAGGTAATACCATCACCATGTTGCCTTGCGTAACCAGATAAACGACAACATGTAGGCATATACATCGTGATATTAATTGGGTTTCTCAGCAAGCTACTTTTGCTTGACTTTACTTTTGATTACTGAAATAGCGTGATGCGCACTTGAATAGTTTAAACCAGCTCATGCCAAAGAACAACTTACGACATCGTCTTTTACAAATACACAACTGACCAACGAAGAACACAGATCGCCCAAGGTTGCATTCACTGGACTATGCCTTATATTACACATCCCAAACATTCAGAAAAGCAGAATTGGTGAGATTTGTTGACCATGTGCACTGCTGATTTTCTTTAATCCAGGTGGGCAAAACACCTGTAAAGAAGTCGGTGAGAGGTCTGCATACACATCTGCCCAGCGGTGCGTTTCCCATACAGCGATGGAAGTTAGCATTAATGATGCAGTGTACTATGTTGGTTCAAACTAACTAACATCCGAAGTAGCCTGCTTCCCAAAACCGTCGTGCGTCGTTAGTACCACAGTAGCTTGAACCATGTTAGTTCGACCCAACGAAGGTTTAACTCTAATGCTTCCAGTCGTGATTGGTCTGACTCTCACAGTAGGTCACGTGCAAAAATCTACAAACCTTGTAATATTATCTACAAATACGATAGTTTTCCCAATATAACACTATTAATTTATTGTATCAGTCATATAACAGCAATAATAGCATCAAAACTCAAAAACAGCAATAGTGTCATAATAATTTGATGCTTGTTGTAGAGGAGAAAAAGTATTCGCTATAAGATTACAATGCATTCAGTGACAACACCTGTAACTGAACTTACGTTTATTTTACTTTTTATTTTATATCATCAATCACACTACAAACGCTCATGTACTCCATTTCCGTTCGTGGCTCTGTGAAATTTATGGGCGCATGCAATCCCCATTACGGTAGGCCTATGCTAAATTTCTCGCCTTCTCAGCCAATATTACACGATGTGATATTGCAATATCATAATGGTGCAGCCTTAAATATATAGGATTTATCTATGTATTTTCTTCTACCATATAGCACAGACAAGGTGGGTAAACACAATCCTCTCCAATCATACCTTAAATCATGAACGGAGAAGTATATACAAAGTAGCCTACTGTCACAACTACATAAAGCACTTGACATTATGGATGCCTTACTTCGACTGCATTTTCCACCATCAATGACACAGCCATTCGGAACTAGGCTTCTTACTACATCTGGAGTGCTGTAGTTTGAATTAAACGACTTAAGGAGAGTGTTTGCGAACGTTTGTTCTAACTTTCGTCTAGGGAAACACCTGCGTCCTTTAACGATGCATCGTACAATGTAAGATCGCCTCATCGTTACCTCCGTAGTTCAAACTATGATTTGGGGAAACTCCTGTGTCGTACTTGCTTAGTCCCAACCATCCAAGATGCTAACGTAGATTGCTTTTGGGAAACGCACCCCAGGTCAGTTCAGATTGCATAGGAAAACCTATCCACACATTAGTATAGCATTATCTGTCAAACATGTATTAAAGTTCAAAATATGAACAAAAAATAGCGTTTCTTTGTAAAATAATAAAAAAAAAGGCTAACGGGGACGCTTTGAGGTTTAAGAAGCTATTCGCCAACTGTCTGTGTGTTCTGTGTCGATCTTACAAAGTTGTACACAGTCTTTTTAGTCTTTAATAAAAAAGGACAGATGCTTGTAGTTATCTTCCATCCATTAACCGTCACGACAGTTTGAGGGGGGGGATAGACCCTCCCATAGGCGCAAACCCTCCGTTGAGATTATTCAATAAGGGGCCATGGGTATTATCAGGGGCGATTCTAGGTACTCTGAGGGCCCTATAGCCAAGAAATTCCATGGAACCCTCCAACTCTGCCACCCCGGGTATGATAACATTTATTGTCTCTATATTACTGCAAAGTGTAAATTTACAATCGGCCTTTCAACAAAAAGAATTTAATAAACACAAGTCATTTATTTTCACTTTTGTGAAAAATAGATTACACAAATAAACTACAGTAGATTTGTCGTTGCAATGCGCTATGTAATCCGTAACCCTCGGGGTCCCCCTCCCAGCTCGGGGTCCCAAGCCTTTGCCTGCCCTCCCTGTCCAGTCGCTGTACCTTTGGGTAAATATTGAGCTAATTAAAAACTATACCATAAATGTTCCGTTGCCTTCTATACGGTATTAAAAGCAAAGCCTATTTCTGACAGTTGCTTTATCCCACTTGAACAAATCTGTCGTCAAAACGAAGAATACAAGACGTTTGATAAATAATTTACATTATCCCTTAGTGTTTGTATTTCACACATACGACATCATTTCCATTGTAAGAGCTTATATAAATTATTAAAAGCCAGTGACATCTGTCCATCAAGTGTGTGGTTGAGTATTAACTAATTTTACCTGACAGCGCATGCTTTATTTACCAAAGGTATCTCATAAAACAGTCAGATGAGCGGGAGATTCCGCGCATTTCTCTTTATTAGGTTACTGAATAACATGTCATGTTGTTAGAAGTTATGAAAGCAAGTTGGGGGCGTCCGAGTTATGAACAATTAATAGTTAAGCAAAAAATCAGGCAAAATAATAAAAACAAATAATAAACTATTGAAGCCCAATAGGACCATCACTCGAAAAAAATTACGGAATATTTCTAAACGTCGAAATAGGCATGGACTTGTGTTCCCTGAAAATATTTAAACGCTATCCTGGCATACTAAACTTCATGTTAAAATTGGGTTTTTATTTAAAACCCAATATTTAGACAAAATCAATATGCACCAGCATACTTAGGTGACGACGAATGTGACAACTAATTGACTGAGATAACCACCGCGCCAGCTCTCCAACATTCTCTTCATGTCCCTCCCCATTTTATTCTGCGCTGCTCTCTCTCTCGTAAAATCTGTCAGTCACCGGTCCTGTAGACAAGGGGAGAAACTGTGAACAAGATGCCTAGTATTCTGTGTGAAATCTGAAGTGCATGACGAGTATAGGCCTACATCTTTTCTCAGACTTTTGTTTTCTGAAGGTTTCATTTCAGACCATTCCGTTTTTTCCCTATCACAGAGAGGTCCTGGAGCATTTTACTCCCTAGAAACGGAACGGGTGGAGAGGACGAATCTCTCTAAACGGCAGAGACTGGAGCTTTCCGATCCGTCGTTTCTGGTATCGTCCATCGGTACTGGCGCATGGTGCTGTGTTCCTGTGGGACCCCTTTGCGACACGGCGAGCCGATTGTGTGAGAGTTTCTTTCTATCACACTCTTACTTTCGCTCTCTCCGCTTCATACACAATCAATCTCTATCCTATCATACAATTTCTTTCATCCTCCGTGAATCAGACGCTGTGAGTGGAATCACCTTTCGAACCGATCAATTCCCCATCCAACGAAGCAAACTTAAGTTTCAACCCTGGATTCAATACTTTTAATCAATGGACAGGATCCCTTTGCCATCCAGGCAAGATACAGACACAACATAAACAGTAAGTAAATTTATATTATTATTGCAGAAGCCATCGATAGTTATTGATATACTGGGAATTTTAACCGTTTTTAACTGGCTTTTAACCGTTAACTTGAATCTACGATTATAAAATTTTTGTAGCCTATATAGTTCCAGTCTGGAGTCAATATTTTGTACTGATTACACACCTACGCAAAAGTCTTATAGAGCAACAAATAGATAAAAGTAACACATAGATAATTTGCCGGGCGTTATAGGTCATCGTGGATTGATCAGTCATGTCATCACTGATTATCACATTCTGCAAATTCCTTGATGAGGTCCCAGCTTATATAAAAAGTGACCTTGTACTGCCGGACCATCTAGCTGTAATAAAAGATAAAATAAAGAGTACTACTACTGCTAATAATAATAATAATAATAATAATAATAATAATAATAATAATAATAATAATAACAATAATAATAATAATTGGCATCCTACTTGTGGTGTACTCCAGTCTTGAACTCTACGTCCTTCTCCAACTCCTTCTAGCATAAGCAATTATAATATGGATATTTATTATCTATAGTAGTAGTATGTGCACTGTAACATTTGCTAAATTAACCCTGACCTGGGACACTTTAACTGTAACCTACCAAAAATTTTTCTTTATGACGTTGTTATTTTACCCATTTCGTGACAGCTGTAAGCAGTAATAATTATTTTAATGATATTTGAATTCTTCGAAATAATTCATACTGTTTTACAGATTAACAAATAGTATGACACACTTGGAGAAAGCGAAAAGTCAATGTGTTGCTTTAATGTTGCTTTAATCAATGCAGATACTTTCATATACAACAAGTCTGGAAAGATATTGTATTTGGTCAACAGCATAGGTATTTTGATATTATGTATGCGAATAGAAAAAAAACACTACTTTTATTTATCAAAAAGTAGTATATTGGAAAAAAAAACTTGCGGTTATTGTCTATAATCCTGCGACCGATTATAATAAACTAATTTGTTTATATTCTCAGCAACATTTTCATAAAATAAACTTTATAGTATAATAATATGATATAATTATAGTTTTTTATTTGGTCTTTATAGAACATACAAAAAATATATAAATCATTTAAATTAGCTGTTTATTCATGAAATATAGAAGCTTATTGACATCATAGATATCTCTCATAGCAGTGTTTGAAGTTTATTTAAATTTGAACTGAAAAAAAACAGCTTATCAATTTATTTTACATAAATAACTTATTAACTGAGCCTAAATAATGTAAAGGAGAAGACATTACACTAATTTGCTAGAGTAACTTAAAGCTATAGCATTTCGTTTAGTAGGATGCAACTTTCCTATAAAACAGGGTTAAAGGAATCCATTTCTGAAAGGATTTCATCTATCCACCGCCTTTATATATCATCAAATATCAAGAGCATTACTGTGCGGAATTATTTGTTTTATTTTTGTTCATCCTAACATCACAGCACTAGTAAAGCGCGGGAAGCACCGACTTAGCCAAACCACTAATTTAAAGTCCCGCCATGCAACTTAAATCGTGCAGAAAGAAACGGACATTTCTGGTCAAACTGAGTTTTTTGCGCGTTGGATCGTGTTTTTAGCGTCGTCATAGTGCAAACTGAAAAATTAACTGTACGACACGCAAATAACCAACCAGTTATACCGGCATCATTTATGTCTTAATCTTAACCTTCTTCAATGACGATATTTAATCACGTTTTACAAGTAGATATAATAGCCTTGAGATGAGCAACTACTGAGTAAAAAGGCAAAAAAAAAAACTTTGAAAACCTATTATATATTGTAGATGTAGTTAATCTAAACATTGACAATAAACATATCCTGTTTTTACAGCTGAGTAAAATATTAAAACGTCAGTTTATTCATTTGCTTTATTCATTTTCCATTATGGAATTTGTCAACGTTATTTACTGTAAAAACAGAATCATAAAATGCAATGCAGTAAAAAGCAAATTATTATTTCAAAGCAAACTTGAGAAGGAGTTAAACTTGAAAACTAGAAATCAACTAAGGATCAATGTTTAGGTTCCAGAATAAGCCTACTGAGTGCAAGATAATGAACTTTAAGGAAGATATAATTAAGTATCTCGTTCGTATATGGGACCATTAAAATGGCACCTACTTCTTAGGCCTTTGCACAACATGCCAGTAGTTGACTGTTTAGCTCAGTTATTCGTCACGTGTTGTAAGGGTACAAGTACCTTAACTATCAAAGATCAACTCAGAAAAAATAGATTACAGATTTACATAACAAGTTCCCAGTTTAGGCGCATTAGTTAATTACGTTCCAGCTCTTAGTAGTGAAAATAAGTCAATTTAGGCCTAAAAAGTACGTACTAAAAAGTTGCGGTGCAGCTTTAGTATGGAACATGTTATATCCCGAAGCTTATGGGTATTAGTATTAGTGACAATGGAGTCTTGCTTTCATTTTACCATTTGGGTTTTCACGTTTGAATTATACGAATAAACCCTGCTGTCTGCGTTAGCTCGATTCTAAGATGAATGGGAAACAATTATATATGACCAAATAAGAGCTATACGGTGGTGCTAAGGGTTTTAATGTCTAATATGTTGTGCTTGTACGGGTTTAGCAAGACATCTTTCATATGGGTTTTCGCCTACAATTATTTCTATTTCGTCTATACCTCAGTAAATTAATAACTATAATATAAGACCTTTTGTCCAACACCGTGATAGACAAAGTCTTCAAAGTCTACTGATTTCACTTACGCTTTTAGATAATTTCTAGGGGAATACACAGAATCCTTTGCCGATGAGCGCACGAAGTCTGTCGTCCTGAATGCTGGTTCATTACATAAGCACACTTAGGGCCCAAGAAAGGTGGGCTATATTAAGTAAAGGAGACAAACGGGATTCCAAAGGGTGCACTTGTTTAACTTCCGTCTTTTTATTCAATGAGTTGTGAGCAATTTTCGGACGAAAAAGATCGCGAAAACATTAAAATTAATTTTTATAGCACGTCGTCCATGATTATGAAGTTCGGGTAAGAAAAGATGGAATTGATTTGGCTCTGATCGACTTTTGTATATCTTAACATCCATCATCAGCCTCAGCGTAACTTGTGCCACATCTATGGTTATAGCTGTCGTCATCGGTCACTTTGCATGAAGTCATGAGACTTCATATAGTCTAGTAAATGTCTTTTCAAGTCTTCATTGTCTTCATGAATAATAATAAAAATGCTGACCTATTCCAAGCTACAAATGGATCAGTCAGCAGCATGTACTGCAATAATTATTTCTTAAGAGTCTTTAGGGATGTACAATATTATAAATAAAGAATAGGCTCCCGAGCCCCGTGATCTTGCAATGGGATTAGTGGGTATAGAAAATTGATAGATGAATGGACCTAATTCTTTTTTCGTGTTTTATTGTGGGTAATTTAATTCACCTTTCTCTTTAATTTGTTCTCCACAAATGGAAGCCATGCCAGCTTGGGATTTATCTAGCTGAAAATCATTTTTCTTTTACAGCGACCCTGACCAGAATAAGAGATTTTTGGATGGATGGTTGGATGAATTTTAAGGTGACAAAAATAATTTTAAAAGGCGAAAACTAGAATAGATTTGGTATATGCGAACGTGATTAATGTTTTCGTTTTAGGATAATTACAACGAACTTCTGTCACGTGACACGAAAATGTTGGACTTACATTCAATACAATATAACATAGCTTTTAAATTACAATTTACCGTTATAGAATCTTATTACAGAAATATACATCCACGTACTTCCCAATATTTTCTCATATTAGAATTTAGGTGGAGTTGTAAAAATCTGAAAAGTAGAATTTTTGCTCATACACTAGTGAAATTCTACAAATCAGTATAGAGCAGTGTTTTTAACTGAACAAATTGCATTTGTGTACCTGTTCATTATCAACAGCAATCAAACAAATAAAATGCTTATAATTAAATAAATACAGCATCTATAGCTGTGTCCCCATAATCAGCTTTGGGAAGAAGAAATGATAAATACGTTTTAACTTTCCAGTTGACACATACACTAATCAGTAATACAAAACAATTAAACAACTGGACACCAAGAACGCAACGTGCTGATATTGTGCCCCCCCCCCCGCCCAGTCCTACTGTCCCCAAAAAGATCTTTCCAGGGCGAAACCTAATCCGGCCTTGGTCACACCGGCTATTAAAAATGATTATAATGTTAGATTATATAGAACTAACAGGAATATCAGCACAATGGGTGATTTACACTCACACTCTTTTTATGAAGTTTAGTTCTGTTTTATGCGTGTTTATGTTTAAATGTTTAAATCAAGTGAAAGTAGGTTTGTAGTATGATAGTATGATAGTATGATAGTCATCCCATGACCATAATCCCAATCTTGGACAGTGAAAGTAAGAAAAAACCCAGCATTTTTATCATTCTGAAAACTGGCATGCAGTGTTGATCGAATGTTGGCGGGGCAGTAAAGGACTTAAAACTGCACACATCTGTTCTGCGGCAGGCAGTGAACTGCCACCCCCAGACCAAAGTTTACAGTTTGCCCATTTCATAGAGGGACCTGAGGTCATGTGCTGGTGTGACCACTACAGACGCTACAGAGCAAAGCGGAATTCCTTATGAAAGCTCTGGCTCTGTCGTCACTCACCGAAGGCAGGTGGGCGTGGCTTGCATGCACAGCCTTTACATTCAGCGGATTCGGCTGCCTTTACTCAAGACATTATCTGCGTGAGCTTGAGAAATTGTTTCACACAGGGGCGGATTAACGCACAGGCTAGATATGGCTTAAGCCTAGGAGCCCCACGTGTGCCAGCCTGCAAGGGGCTCTTAGGGGGGCAGGGTTGGAGGGCCCACAGACTACTATAGCCTAGGGGCCTCTGTACACCTTAATCCGCCCCTGGTTTCACATGTAGATTCTCATGCCGCGACAGGGGCGTAAATAACTTGGTGGCGTTAATGAAAAAGTTGAACGAAGAGGTTTGTAGTGTGTTTATGCATTGCATCTATCTTTAGAATGTCCCCTGCTCCAATATTTAGTGCATTTAACTCCCTGTAGGAGTTTGTGAAAAATATGACGCTAATTGACTGCATCATCAAAAGAAGTATGTATGAGTCTGAGAAAATAAGGAGAGTGAAAGAGTAGTACTACTACAAAATGAGTGTGTACTACAAAATGAGTATGAAGCCAGGGACAGCAGATGCAAAGAAACAGTATTTCAACAAAAAAATATATATTTCAATATAGGAGTACGTGTGGCAATGGAAGGAACAAGAATCAGATATAGTGAGGTGTGACGGTAAAAGGAAGAAGAGAGACAAGATTTTCAATTCTAATATGTTTGTGTGGATATGAGAACAAGCCTGTCCGAAGGATTCCCTTCACACCAGCACATCTCTCCTGAAACATTATACAACTTAGCAGTTATGTATTTACGTGTGAATATATACCAATACTCACCATATGTACCCTCTTTTACTCCTTGGTAGTTCCGTTTGTTACTTCTACCAGTAGTATTTTCACACCCATATATCATTTATCAATAGAATTTCAAGACAAAGTTTTTGCACAACTTACATACAATTTTGCCGATATAGTTTTTTTTAAAGGTCATTAGTCTATAAGATTCTGACAGGTTTGGATGCTATTCAACCAAATAGTTACTTCAGCATTAGTTCAAATACAAGAACTCGTGGCCATAGGTGGAAATTAGCGGGAGGACAT
>JABFEA020000101.1:1372848-1410521 GCA_019775915.2 Cyphomyrus plagiostoma | reverse complement strand
ACACCCCCTCATTAACCCCCCGCGGAATCCCCCTGTGATCAGCTGTTTCTGGTTCTCGTCATTAGTCCTCTGTATTTCGTCCGTGTTTCAGTTTGTTTCTCCAGCCCGGTCATTGTATTGTCCATCTGCGTTTTGCCTGCCTTACCTGTAATTAAACCCCGTATTCCCCGATACCCCGACGACTGCGCCTTTGTCTCCGTTCCGTACAGCTCGGCACGACAATATTATTGTAATTAAATGTATTAATGGTTTATTATTAATATTAAAATAATGAATAAGAAATATTTATTTTTAAATGTATTTTATTATATAATAATAATTACTGTTACTGTCTGTCATTGTCTAAATGTACTTTTACTGTCTAAATATATGCATTCAGCTAGTGTAAACATGCACAATGCTATCACAGCAAATGCGAGGCTGAGACTGAAGCTTTACCATTTTTTTCCGCTGAGAGACATGCTGTGTGACTCAATTCCCCGCGTGTGCAAGTTATCCTAGGTTGGCGTTCACGGTTTGACTTCTGAGATTCAGATTAAGAGTTCAAACATTTTTTTTTTTCGAACTGGTTGGTTCGATTTTAAGAAATTTGATTTCTGATGAGTTTGAGAACTGAGGTACCACTGTACTTCATAAGATAGTTCCATTTATTCTGATGTTTGACCCTACTTTCCTGTATTTACCTATTTTTAAAATGCAACCAAGGACATTGAGTATGTACATTTGGCAAACAGCATGTGACTACTGGCATTGTTATAGTTACAGAAATTTTTGCTTTAGGCAGTGTAATTGTGTTATACAGGGATTTTGGTCATACCGTTTAAAGAAAATGAAAAAATATTTCAATTCAGTTAAATTAAATTAAATTTATTTTATACATAGCTCCCTTCTCAGCATGCTTTCCCTAAAGCGTGGTTTTGCAAGAACACTGAGAGTTGATTGAAAACAGTTGTCCAAGTTGATTTGAAACAGTTCTTCAATGATTGATTAGTTAGGGCTGGAAGATTACATTCAGTCAAGTGTAATCTTTTTATTCAACCTTAAATTCTTTTTGAATTCAACTGTCTATTGAGTCAGATTAATCATTTTAATATTTTCATAATCAATAAAGGCATAACTCTGGACTCTGGAAGATGAAAACATGAAAATAGTGATCATTTTAGTACTGTTTGACTTTTGATGTGCTCAAAACTTATTGTCTTGACTGAAATATATCTAAAAAAAATATTTACTTCAAGATGTATATTGTGGGCAAAATCTTGTCACTACTGTTCACTGATATGTCATTTTGATTTTTTAAAATTATTCTTAGTATTACTGCTAGAAGATATGAGACCAAACACATAATTTAAGTATAAGTTATGATATCTGTTGATTTTTTTCTTAATAAATAAAACAGTAGAGCAGCATTAGTCATTGATCCTCACTACCATGTAATAACACCAGTTACACAAACCAAGTTGTTCTCAGCCACACTCCACTCCCTGTAATATCCTCTGAAATCTGAAAGAATGTGTGAATAGGGCTGACCAACAGCCAGTATTGTCTTATGGCTTGATATTTTTGTATCACTCATTGTCTTTATGTTTCCCCAGGTCTGATGATTCCAGTGTTCTGTGTGGTGGAGCAGGTAGATGGGGGTGTGTCCTCAGAAAGGGGTGTGGCCACAGACAGCGAATGGCGGGAAGAGCATGCAGAGTTTGTGCTGGTGCGCAAGGACATCCTCTTTGCTCAGCTGGTGGAGACGGCCCTTTTGGCCTTGGGGTATTCACACACTTCTGCAGCCCAGGCACAAGGTTGGTAAAGGTCTTGGGGGGAGAGAGATATAAATATAGCGGGAAAAGGAGCAAGAAAGCACTTAAAATGAGGCAAAAAATCATCAAAAAATCAAATGCGTAAATAAACATGTGAAGTGGTCAAACAATTTATTCCGAACCAGTTAACTGTAACTCTAATAGCCAATAATTTGTGTATCTGTGACTTTGCAATGTGGGCAACATTTTTCAGCATAAACAAAGGGGAAAGGTTCATTTTAAATGGTGAGTGACTCCTGCTTTATATCATATTGAGTAAGACAAGGGATTGGGAATGATCGAGTCACTTGCTACTGAGTTGAAGAGAGTATTTGCAAAATGCTGTCCAAAACATAAACACAGGATTGGAGCAGAGAAGAGATCATACAAGAGGTTTTTGGTGGCTTCAAGAACAAAAGAAAGAGTGTGCATGTCAGTGTGCCTGTTTATGAGAAAGGAGAGTGCTTAAAGGTATACAGTAAGTCTGCATCCCATTGTTATAGCACATGGTGAACATTATGAGGTGAAGACAGTTTGTCTCAACTGAACTCAGTCAAGTATTGTGCAGAAGTTTGAAAACAACTGATGAATGGTGACAACAGACATAGATGATCTAATTAGTTTGCAAGCTCAGTTTTATTGATTCATGATATGTGGAGCATTCTGGGAGTTTAACTGTGAGAAGTGTAGCAGCTTTTATAGAACTCTGTTTTATATGGTGTATTATAACATTATGAATGCTCTTATAGTGTTTCTAATAAAAACACATGCAGAACACCTAAGGTAACATATGGGATAATTGCTGAAGTCATGTCAATGTGGGCATCATCAACAGCACACCATGATGAATGATGCGTTAGGAATCTTTATAAGCCGGTGTCCCTTTCACCTGTGGATGGGGCGCCAAAGCCCTGCCCACTGCCCCGGCCAAAACATGCGAGCCAGGGATTACAGGAGGTCTCGCCCTCTCTCTGGCTGTCCCAGAGAAGGAAGCAAGAAGGGCATCAAGGCGGCCCGCTGAAGTAGTGAAAAAACAAAACAAAACCAAGAAAAACATAGACTAAGCAAAACACCATAGAACTCAAAGAAATTAAATGGAGAGCCGGTTAAAAAGTTCAGCCCTGAGAAGAAAGCAGAGGCGGAGAGAGGGGGGGGTGTCGTGCCGTCCCCGCATTCCGACGTCGGCCCATAAACACAGACATGAAACGAGGGAGCCACTCCCGCCCCCCCTGCACGTCTCAAATGAAGGCTTTTTGTTTTTTAAAATAAGCGTTTACGTTAAATGAATAATTTCTGGCTTAAATTACGCATTTTTTTCTTTGTGGTTTGCAACCAAAATTACACAGATTCCCTTGCTATTTTCTCCCTGTTTGAATTGTGTCCCTCATACTCTCTCCCGGGAGTATTTTTAAACTCTTCCCAGAACACCAAGGCTTTTCTTTAATTAGACCAGCCAGTAATTAACCGGGTGATATTGTTTGTTTCAATTATACAGGCTTGATGGTTTTTTTAGAAGCATGTGGATAGATCTGTATATTTAGGCCTCAGACAGTTAACAACGATATTTATTTTTGGTAAGTGGCCATTGTTGTTTGCTGCGTTTGACATTGAGCCAATGTGTCATTTAGATGAAATATAAACTATAAATCACATATGTATAAAATAGAAATTTTATTACTCACATCGGTGTATTGGTTTGCATAAATACATATTATAAATTTAAAATGAAGCCACATTTACAGGCGTGTGTTTGTACTTAATGCTTCACATGTTCTTCAATAAAGGACTTAAATACTTCATAATATTCTTTAAATCCACAATAAAGGCATTTTTGACTCAGGCCTAAATTAGATATGGCTACAGTAGCACAGCATCCCTGTCCCCTTATGATGATTATGTTATTTTATTTTTTTATTTATTTTTTTAAAACCCCTGTCGTGTCCGGCAGTTTAGCAAGCAGGATGTTAGTCTGGGTGCTTTACTGTGCCAACACTTTTTATTTTGCGAAGTGGAGCTTCGGATTAAGCTCCTCTTGCTGCTTGAGATATACTCTTTATTCACCGTTTTAGATTATTGCGCCATTAAGTCGGAGCCGACAGGGAAAGTTAACTGAAATAGGACAGATAAAGTGAGGAAGGAGAAATAGAGGAGAGAGACAGAAGAAGAAGAAAACTAAATAAATAAATGAGTAAATATTTAAAAAATAATAATAAAAAAAGGGGGGAGAGAGAGAGAAAGACAGGGAAAATAATACATGACAACTTAAGAAAAAATAGAGCAAAAAGGAAAGAGTAACAAAGGGACAGAGTAACAAAAGGACAGAGTAACAAAAGGACAGAGTAACAAAAGGACAGCCTCTGCATCTTAGTACTGGACATTATATCATCACACCAGCTACTGTATCTGAAAAATAAGATACAGGTGCCACACAAAGAGTATCCATAGAAATAAACCAGTGGTACCATTATGACAGAGAATAAGCTCAGATAAACACTGTGAAACTGTTGTGGATTAATCTGCCAATTGAAATCTGCAAAGTAGAAAAACCAGAATGAGCCCCTTCAAACACTGTCATGGTTATATGATATATACAGATAAAGAGACAATGTACCCTACACATATACATATACAAGTCTGCTGTTAGAATATCAAGCACTACTGTTGTTTAAAAAGCTCTTGGTGTCCTCATTATATTGAATTTGCTTGAATAATGCCATTTCCCAGGTGGAAAGGTTGCCACTCAAAGCTGCATTTTTTATTTCTTGGGAGAACCATGGGAGAGCTAAGTGAGATTTAAAGCTGAGGTCAGGAATTGAGCTGTTACAGTATGTCGGCAATCTGGTTTCATGATGTGTTGCGAGTGGCGTGATTGCTGGGCTGCTGACTTGTGAGGCCTGCCTCCTGCTGGTGGCTTTCATTCCCAGTCACAGGTTGGCCAGGGGACCTTGTGCTGGAAAGATTAACAATGTACTGCAAAGTAATGTTTCAAACCCTCTTCTTCCCACACAAGGCTTTATAGCGGCCAGTGGGTTTATTAGAGAAATTATGTTGTTTTTTTTTTTTTTATTGCCAGGTATTAATTGGCTTTTACGCAAAGGCTAGCCTTGACCCGCCGTCTCTGGGTGTGGTGAAGCACATCACACGTCTTCCCTGCCATAAAAACCTTTCTCATCTTGTTTACGAGTCGTGACTCATCGACCAGACAAAGGGTTGTGACTCTTCTCTGACTGATACAGGGCTAATAGATAAAGCTTTATCAGTTTGCTTTAGTCTTTCAGCGTGGACATCCTCACTGTGGATGCCAAAGCTTCCCCTGCACACACATGTTCATGCATGCAAATGATCTCTGACATATATAATCTCTCTTGTGTGATGAGAATGATTCTGGGTCAAGGTGATGGTGTCTCCACATTTCATTGAAGTTAATTGGGGCTGACTTGATGATGTCACAACCTGTCTCCCTCTTCTCAGGTATCATCAAAGTGGGCCGCTGGAAACCCCTGCCCATCCGCTGCCTGACAGACGCTCCTGAGGCCACTGTGGGTGACATGTTGCTGGATGTCTACCATATGGTCACCTTGCGCATACAGCTGCAGAGGTCAGTGCAGGGGCCGGACAAGGGGGGGAGGGGGGCAGACACTGAAAGGGGATCTCAAAATGAGCAAATAAGGGGTACCTGTGGGTATAATCTGTGATGTACGCAACATTATAAAACTGTACGTCATTGGAGCATCTTCATTGCGTAAGTACCATCACCCAACTGCCTGCATCCATTGGGGCATGCATGCAAACCAGACAGAGGACCTCCGTTTAACTCTAAAGGTTTTTACACAGTTCTTAAACTATCTATAGAGCCGATGAATAATCTCCAGGAATGTCCGTGAATGTCCCATAAACTGGTACTGATGCTTGGGATTAAATGAAAACCAGTTGGAGCAGCAGGGACATTTGTGGTTGGCTTGTTAATTCCCACACATGAATCAAACACTTCTGAGAAAACCAGTTACTAAAGCCTAACTGCCATATTCCTTTCGCTTAGACCATGATGGAATTTAAACTAGCTATCCCCATTTATGATGTATGACAGCAACAAGACTCTGAAAATAGCAGTAAATGTCTAGGAAATCAGTATTGGCCGCTTACATTGCCTTTAAATGTAGTGTTGAAGCATAAGTATTGTAATAGTATCAGTGTGAACTATCCCAGTACTGGAAACCATCCCAGCCGGTTCGTTTCGTTGTACTGGCCCAGTGAAACAAGTGCCATCCAAGCATAGTGGCAGCAAAAGCAATTTAACTGTGGAATGAGAGGAAGGACAGGACTTCACGGTTTCCATGGTTGCAGCTTTTCCAAGCTGGAGGACCTGCCGTCGGAGCAGTGGAACCATGCCACTGTGCGCAATGCCCTCAAGGAGCTGCTAAAAGAGATGAATCAGAGCTCACTGGCCAAAGAGTGCCCTCTATCCCAGGTACTATACTGACCAGTTACCTTCTTCTCCAGCTAGTGTATCAACTAAGTGACCTTTTTCCTGGTTACTATAGCAACCCACAGGATCTTTCTAGTACTCCTTTGTCAGGTATAACAACACAGCAACTCACTGGTATCCCAGATACTATTGCGGGCTAGTGACCCTTATCTTTATCATCAAGGCAACTCATTTACAGCTTCCTTCCACCCCCACCTGACTGGCTCACCCACCCATTTCTCTATGGTATCCTCATGACCAATCATGTGGACCTGTTCATTCTGGATCCAGAGCAACCCTATCGCCATAGTAACCCTTTGACAACCACTGCAACCACCCAGTGCCATCACTTCTCACCAGGACATTTTTCATATATGCTGGTGCACTCTGCGGAATTATATCCGTGCTGAAATGACTCATTCCTCGTCGCACATTTGCTGTTAGTAACACCCCTCTTTTGTAAGCACAAACATACAGATGTAGACGCAGAATCCAAGTGAAAGAACTTTATGTTTAAGTGGAAAACAATAACAGCATTATGGTCTGTAGACTGACTCTATTGATTAGCATGTGACTGTTTGCTAAGAGGGAACAGGATGTTATAAACGAGAGTAATAAATCTTTTGCTGATGCATTTGCCTGAGTTTGAAGCAACGTATGTGAATGACTTATGTGGGGCCTATTGTGACACCCAGTGGCTCATGTATTCCCAGACCAGTCGTGAAAGGGAAGGCGGGCACACACACACACACACACACACACACACACACACACACAGGAACAGATGCATACAGACATGTACTACAAACACACACACACAAAGACACAAACACTGAAACAGATACATATCAAACATGTAATGCAGACACAGGCAGAGATAAACACAGACATGCACCACAGACACACATATTTATACACATACAGAAACAGTTACAGATGTGCAAACACCCACACACATGCATACACACACACGCATACACACACACATATTCTCTCATACACAGAAAGCTGTCTACCCAGTTAGCCAGCAGTCAGTTTGTTAGTGTGTAAACTAACATATTTTTATTAAGAGAGAATGAGGATTCATCAAAGAAGGTGGACAATATGATCACATCCTCTCTCAATGTTTCTCTACCTCTTCATCTCACTCTCCCCTCTCTCACCTGCCATCCTTTCCCAGAGCATGATCTCTTCCATTGTAAACAGCTCCTACTATGCCAATGTCTCCAACTCCAAGTGCCAAGAGTTTGGCCGTTGGTACAAGAAGTACAAGAAAGCCAAAGGTATGTGAGTAGGTCCCATTGCACCTCTGGTAGCAGTTATCACTTTCCACTTCTCCCCTTCAAAGAAGAATGAAGTGCGGCTCTTTCAGAATATCTGTTTGCTCATTTGAGCTTCCTTGTGGATGCAGCTTGAACACTTGAATGTTTTGTGGTCCCCCATTCGAGCTCCCTCCTGTCTGCCTTCTGTGTAGGGGATTACCTGGAAAAGACATGGCCTGGCCGAGAAAAATCTGACATCAAAGGTGAGCTTGCGTTCTCCCTGTGCTCACAGGCCGACCTTCTACACGAAAAATAGGGCCGTTCTTCTGTTCGTGTACGCAGCTGATCTTGGTTCTTGGATAAAGTAGAACACAAATCCATTAGGGGGGTTAACCAAATTTTGAATGGTTATTTACTGATGTAGTTTTCCGATTTGCTTGACAATCTGCCCTAAGATTATCATTCAGATAGACTTATCCTACACTTTATATTCCTAACTGCATTATCCTCTGCCACACTGATGTAGATGTATGGTGTCTCTCCCCCTACCCCTGCTCCATTTCTCATGGTGGTCCTGCCCACTGCTTTCCTCTTTGCCCGCAGTGGAGAGGGAGAGCCTGGCTGACATCTGTATGCTGGGCCAACGCCCCCCACCTCACCTGCAGGCCCCAGCCCAACTGGGCTCCCCAGTGGGTATAGGGAGTCTGGTAAAGGGATCAGCAGAGTCGCCGTCCCATCAGCCGCCGCAGCATCAATCCCAGCAGCCTCCGCTCCATCACAGTCCTCCTCTGCGTGCCCAAGTGCCCCTGTTAACTCCGGGGGGGCTTCTGTCCCCCCAGCTGAGCCCCCAGCTGGTGCGGCAGCAGCTGGCGATGGCTCACATCCTCAATCAGCAGCTGGCTGTGAGTCGCTTGCTGGCCCAGCAGCACCCCCCGGGCCTGGGGCCCCCGTATCTGGGCCATCCGCCGTCGCCGGCTGCTGCCCGCACCCCCACCAAGGCCGGCGACCCAGCTGCCGCAGACGTCTCCCCCGACATCTACCAGCAAGTCCGCGACGAGCTGAAGCGCGCCAGCGTCTCACAGGCTGTCTTTGCCCGCGTGGCATTCAATCGCACACAGGTACCATCTTCTGGTGGGCAAGGGAACATCTGCGCCTTTCTCATCATTTCACCTTAATCAACCCTCATGGACCACTTTTCCAAACAATAGCAACAAACTAGAAATGACACCAAGAAACACAGCATCTAGAAACAACATTACCAATATTTTGTTTAATGTTAAAATTAGAAGCAATTTCAAAAATAGACACAGACCAGTTTTTCCTTTTATTTAATATTCATCCTGCAAAAAAAACTGTACAGAAGTGCAAGAAATTCTGACAACATTAATTAAACTTGCAAAAATAATACCGCTTACTAAATGTGAAGTATGACAAAAGGATCACACCGATGTAAGATGGAAATTCCACAGTGACAGAGACAGTAGTAGGCGTCGTAATAACAGGAAGAGGTACAGGATAAGTGGCTCATTATACTGCCAGGAGCACTAAATTAATGCTAACATTAAATGGAATTACAAGTGGGCTGTGTCTATGTGTCTGTTCTGCCTCTTCTGGTGTACATGGAAACATGTGTGATGGATAGTGTTTCACTTTAAGTGCCGGCATCCTGTGTTTATTCCGTGTGTTTGCACACACGTGTGCATGTATGTATCAGGGCCTGTTATCTGAGATCCTGCGTAAAGAGGAGGACCCGCGCTCAGCGTCTCAGTCCCTTTTGGTGAATCTCAAGGCCATGCAGAACTTCCTCAACCTGCCCGAGTCCGACCGCGACCGCACTTACCAGGAGGAACGCGAGCGTAGCATGAACCCTCAGGTCGGCTTGCCGGCCTCCGCTGCCCTCCCCACCGGGGGCCCCCGTCTCCCCCAGGTACAGCCCCCACCACATCAGAGCGCGTTTCAGTCTCTCACGCCCATCACATGCGTGTTTACAGACTAGCAAAGTGCACTGTTGGACATGTATGACCATCTGCATACGTGTTACCAGCTTTGTTACTCTTCATATTCATTCGTTTATTTGTTTAAACTCAACAATTTAATTCAAAGCTGCTTATACTTCTTATACATCACATCTTCAGCTCATTTCCCATCATACAAAAGAGGACATCTCTGAAGTAACCACTCTTATGCCATATTAGTTAAAAACTAACCTTATAACTTAAGTCACTGACCATAATGGTTCCTGCTAGATAGCAAAATTAATTTTATTATGCCAAATGCTGATGAAAACCCACTGTACCAAATGTGCAACCACATGAACAGAAGCATTAAAACATGAAATTGTTCAAACAGACGGTAGGGAACATCTATATATTGCTGTGTATCCATATTGCTTTCGTGTTGGCCGTCAAGATCAGCACTAACTCTTGGTTCGTATGGTGCCAGCATGCAGTGATTGGGAAAGTGTTTCACACGTGTGAATGCACGTCCAGATGTTTCTGTTAATTTGCTTTCAGCCATTTCCGAAGATGTTTATTTGAGTGATGCGAAATACTCGACTGCTGTACCTGTCGCTCTGTATCTCTCCCTTGATTTCTCTCTTCTCCTCCCTCTCTCACATCCCCTCTGCATGCCTCCTCTCTCATCTTCCTCCTCTCTTGCTCCCATTTTTTTTTTTACGGCTACCTGCCCCATTATAGCCAAAGCCTGTTGGCCCCAGCCCTGAGATGCCCCTGAAGCTGGAGACCCTGGTCACCATCTCCTCAGGCATCTACGATGAGATCCAGCAGGAGATGAAGCGGGCCAAGGTCTCCCAGGCACTGTTTGCCAAGGTGGCAGCCAACAAGAGCCAGGTCAGCCTACTGCATTTACCTATTAAACTAATTCAGTGTTTCCCCATCCAGTCCTGGTGGACCTTAGACAGTCCATGTTTTTGCTTCCTCCCAGCTCAGAGCAAAAATTGGGACTGTCTTGCAGGGAGCTTGGAGAGAGCAAAAACATGGACCGACTGTGGGTCTCTAAGGACTGGATTGAGAAACCCTGATGTAATTTATTAATTGCCTGTTTATTTGCTTTATTTATATATTTCCCTAGCTATCTACAGTTATGATGGAATATAGAAAATACTTGTGATTTCACTTCACAGTCCAAAACATTTACCATCTGCTCAAATGTCTGGCTTCTGATCCAGCAAATGGAGTGGTGGTGATGAATCCCAGAATTCCATTTTAATTTTCGATATCGTACGCTAACTGCTAGCTGTCTCTCGTAATGTTAAATATCTGGTCCAAACCTTTCCTTAAGGTCCTTTATTCCACATAGGGTACTGGTAAATCATTTAAAATAATAGGCACAAACACCAAACCCTAGTATCTGCTGCCTAATTTACCCTTAGTGCTGCTGTTGGAAAGAGACAGGTTTATCTGCATCCAAGCAATTCAGCTTTTTTGTTTGTCACTTTATTGCAAATGTTTTTAAGCACTTTTGAAATATATATATCGGGAGTAGCTGAAAAAGACGTATATTGCAAACAGCCAATGGCTGCTGTCTCCTAAATTGTCAAACAGCATTCCGTCTGCAATCAAGATGCATGTGTGCTTCTGACACTGGGAGTTCTGGGAGGCGGAGCTGGTGGTTTGCGATGGCAGCAAAGTGGCTCCAAATGTGCCCTGAACCTTGCAGTCCTGCTCGGCTTGTGTCATGTGCTGCTGATCATTATCAGGGCTCCCATTTACGCTGTACGCATTAACGGGGCCCTCCCCTCGGGGCCCGGGCACTCAGCGCTGAAGTAAAGTGTAAAGTGACAGTTCTATCCCCTCTCAAAGGTCAGCATGTCAGGCTAAAATCTGAGTCCTACAAAATAATGAGCCCAGTAAGACATAATTAAGATCAGGGTCCAATCTGTATTCCCTCTTAGGAGACGCTGATCCTCGCCATTCGTACTTAGTCATGGGCTTATAACACGCTCACACCTATTCTCCTGAAAATACTGTCAAAGCTGTTACTGTTTAACAACTTATATATACTGAAACCTGATTTGCCGCTTTGTTTATATGCCTGGCAGTGTAACTGGAAGATACTTATTCGGTTAAATTCAGTCTTTTTCCTAATACAGTGTCCTTTCCACTTGGAAGCCCAACCCACCCCCTTCCCCCCAAAAGAAAAGGATAAAAAACTTGGCTGGAGAATGTAATATCTAGAAAGCAGCAAGATAGAATACAAAGGCTATTAGAGGCCCAACAACTAAATGCGAGGCTGTCTGGGTGCCTGATTCCACACAGGGCTGGCTTTGTGAGCTCCTGCGCTGGAAGGAGAACCCCACCCCAGAGAACCGCACCCTCTGGGACAACCTGAGCACCATCCGGCGCTTCCTCACTTTGCCCCAAGCAGACCGAGACCTGGCGTACGAGGAGGAGTCCCGACACCAGCACCATGGCGAATGGCCACACACCGTGCTACACCCCCTCCCAGAGTCACAGGTGAGGCTTCGGGTCGGGGGTCCCACTGGCTGCCAGACACAAGCACGCCTGCATGCGCAGATGTGATCATTCTCCCACTGTTTTGTTTTCCGTTCATGCTAAATTTCAATGAAACAATTCAGTTTATATTATGATGGCCCAGCACCAAAGCTCAGCCCATGATAACCTATGGTAAAGAATGAAGGAGCACTCTTTGCATGTGATCTCAGTCTGGCCTATGAGGCCATGCCGAGCTGCGTCTTCTTTGACGCCAGTTACATGTTAACCAGCCAATACCATCCCCTAAACCCCTTAAAATGGGTGGAGACCTCAACCCCCCAGTACTCAACCCAAAATTATGGTCCTGTGCTCACCCCCTTTCTCTAAGGATCTTTCATAGGAATAAGGCTGCACAATCCTCTGTTTCTGTAATAGATGGAGGAGAAGAGAGGGTAGGTGTAAGGCTAGATAACAGCTACATGCAGTGCCTGGAGAACTGCAGGGCAGAAACTGAAGTTAGAGACTATAGAGCAGCTAAATGCAGTGCCAAAATAACTGCAGGATAGGTACAGAATATAAAGGAGGCCTAGTGAAGAGAAGAAAAAGGAAAAACCGGAGAGGGAGACATGCATGTGTGAATATTCCATATCTTTGTGTATATACTAGCCGTCCTTGTAATGTGATCCTTTATCATGTCTGTGTGCTTTTGTGTGCCATGCTGGTCTGTGTACATGTAAGCCATGTGTCTATGACCCAGGTATGTTCTCCCGCCAAAGGCAGCCAATGAGAGCCTGGGCAGTTTTCTGCAGCCTTGAGGTTAAATGCCTCTCCCCAGAACCCCCCTCCCCACACACACACACACACAAATGCGCACAAACATAAACCACCCACATCTCCACCACAGGCCCCGTGGCTCCAGCCAGCCGCCTACCAAAGACCACACGGGGTTCAGCTGCACCACACACACACACACACAGGTTTGAAATTATATCTTTGTGGGGTCTCACCATTCAAGACTTGAATCCCAACATGACGACCGTAACCCCCACCCAGCCCTAATCTTAACCATAAGTGACCAAATAAATATGAGACTTTTGGTGTTTTGACATTTTCGATTGCATTCGTAGATTTTAATAAAACTGAGGTTATCAAAATGACAAGCTGAAAAACGTCCCAAAAAGTAAGGAAGTTTCAAAGCCCCAAATGTGATGTAATCTTTGCAACTCCCCCCTCCCCCCACTCTCACACACACAGACAATCACAGCAGCATGTCATGTATTCACCCATAAGCCTGTCCCTGCTATCACTCTACTTCAAGTCCAGGAAACCATTGTCTTTGCCTGCAAAACACTTGATCTGGAGGGAACTAAGTGACCGATAACTGAAGATCGGAGAAAACAAAAGGTAGCACAGAAGTAAACAGTAATTCTGTAATATATCTTGAGCTTTGCTTGTATGTGTATGTGTTTCTGTGTAAATGTGCATCTGTGTGTGTGCCTGCCTTTGTACGTGTGTGCCTGCTTTTGTACGTGTGTGTCTGCTTCTGTATGTGTGTTCTACACCCCTGTGAGATTAATCCCCGCAGACCTGATTGTGCCTGTGTTTTACCAGGGCTGCTGTTGTGACACGCTCATTACTGTGTGTATTTAATGTAAGTGCAGCCTTCTGCTGGTCGGACAGACCCTTCCACCCTTAATCATTTCTGCCTGCTCCTGCTGAGTGCTGCAGGGTTTGGGGACAGCATCGGTGCTGTCTCTCTGCTGTCTCTCACACCTTCGCATTCTGCTTTTCGGGGGACTCGATTCACACTTTAAATTCACATAAAACTCTGAGATCTGTGGAGGAACTCTCTGCCTCCATGTGACTCCCTCTATAGATGTTAGTGTGCATTAAAGAGTGTATTTTGCATTGTGTATATATATATATATATTACAATGCAGGCCATCTTAGTTTATATATAAAATGATTTCATAATGCAGTGCATTCAAAACAATCATCTTAAGACATGAGAAGAAATTTTTGAATCAGTGGTATGAGGACTTTGCCAAAAAAGTACTTTGGAGTTGGAGGGTAAAAATGACTTGATATGTACCCAGAAGCAAATCCAGATCAGTCTCTGTGGGTATAATTCAAACATTCCATAGCCCATATGCAGTTCATATGACATGGACATTTGAACTCCAAACCATCAGGCCACAATTACTGTTGCTAATACTTGAGTCACTTGACCCTGTAGGCACATTTTCTGGTTCATGACCTGGAAACATGTATTTATTTGCGTGTTTGCCCTGTCCCAGGAATGGTAACTGAGGTATGAAGCATTGCTTTGCCCAGTTTAGTCACTATCTATTGTACAGATACACAGTAAACCCTAAGGATATGAGTGAGGAAATAGTGAAACAAGAAGTAAGCCAACACATTTCCTGGTAACACAAGCCCCAGTAACCCCCAGAAGAACCCCCAAATTCAGAATGTTTCATAGTTTGGCTGGAGGCTAATATTATTTACGAGACCCTGTCATTATTGGCAGGAGGTGGGGGATAATAATTACTATTATACATATGTGGGCCCTTTAATTTAGATTTACCATAGATTGGTAGAAAATGATTTAAACATGGTTCAGCAATATGACAGCCTTTGATAGGGTGTTGTGGGATTGCACCTTCTTTAAAAACCGCCATCTTTTGGCTGGGTTTTGATGTGGTATTTCAGTTAAGGAGCATCAGTGATATTATCACCTTTAATCTAAAGCACAGCACAGTGAAAATGGCCTCTAGTGGTCAGGTCTAGCCACTAGCTAAATAAACATTGTTCTTGGGCTTAATTCACTTTGCTGGTAAAATGTGGAGGAGACTGTCTTACAAATGCTATTCCATTTCTCAACAGGCACTCACCAGGCAACCCACCCAGCCCTCAAAAGACCCTTCCTCTATAAGCGAGGACTCAGTACCAGCCTCAAATGCAAGCTCAGGAATTAAAGAAGGGGTACAAGCTGCAGCGGCTGGACCCAAGAAGCCCCGTCTGAGGACCAAGATCTCCCTGGAGTCACTAGGTATTCTGCAGAGCTTCATCCAGGACGTGGGGCTGTACCCTGACCAAGAGGCCGTCCATACACTGTCCGCGCAGCTGGACTTGCCCAAGCACACTGTGGTCAAGTTCTTCCAAAACCAGCGGTACTACGTGAAACACCACGGTAAATTGACAGAGCTTGGCGATGCAGCCGGCGACGTCTCAGAATACCGTGACGAAGAGCTTCCCTCGGGCTCCGAGGATGCCGAGTCCATCGAGGAGAGCAGCCACGAAGTGGAGCGCTTCGTCTCGGAGACAAGGAGTGGCCCCCGTGACGCCAAGGAGCGAGCCCACATCGTGACTGCCAGCCCAGGAGGAGATCCCCCCAGCCCCCGGGACACTGGAGAGCACCAGAGATAACTCAGCAAGAACAAAAACAGAGAGGGGGTGCAGAGGGAGTGATGGGGGTGAAATGTGGACCACAGCAGCTGAGAGAGGGGGCAGTGGTTAGCTGAGAAAAGAGAAATGCATCCAAGAGTCTGGTAAGAGGCCATGATAGAGCAGGGTAGGGCAGCGGGATCTTAAGGACGCTAAACCAGAGGTAGAGGGAAAATGCAATGAAAACACAATGTAATACCTCAGAAGTAAGGAGGGTGGGTATGTGTATGGGCCTCTAAGAGGAGCTCTGTCCTGTAACACTGTTCTTAGTGTATGCATTTTGAAAGGGGGGTTTTCCTAATAGGAAACTACTGAACTGAGTCAATGGCTGGGTCACCTGCTATCTCAGCATCAGTCAGTGGCTGGGTCACCTGCTATCTCAGCGTCAGTCAGTGGCTGGGTCACCTGCTATCTCAGCGTCAGTCAGTGGCGTATCTTCTTTGGCTGCTCCCTCCCAATGCCCTGCATGTGGATATTGCCAAAAGTCAGCTGCTATTTTGCCAGATTACAAGGGACTAAGCTGAAGACAGCGGGAACCATCCATCCAGACATCCAAAGCCAAGAAGGCAGGGCCTGTAAAAGGCTGAAAGCGGTCGTCCCTCTGGCTGTGGATCCTACGCGGCCGTCGGGAGTCCCTGACTGTGGCTGTCTCGGGGTTTATACACAGTATATTTTGGAGTCACTGTGATGGTTGATATCAATGTTTCTTCAAACAAATGTGGTTTGCTGACATCTTGAAGATGTCAGTCAACCTCCAGCCCATTTCCGGCCTTCTCTAAACTGGTTACATTCCCCAACACCACTTCCCCCATCAGCCTGTGGGGGTGGGAGAGAAGTTCAATGCTGAGCTGAAACCCCCCTCCAGCAGAAACCCCTCACATTCGGCACTTTAAAAGAAACCCGGTTCTTCTCTGTTAATTTTCGTCACAAGGGAGATAGAAATCCATATGTTGTCAGCTGGAACATTCTCTGCACCCTTTTTCCATCACTGTTAACACCGCTCCAGTCTCTCTGCACAAAACAACAAACAGGATGGCAGTTTCAGAAACTGGCACCTGAGGACCACAAAAGAGACGGAGACTTATGTGCCAGTCACATGACCTTTGTGTGCATTGCCGGGTTCTGTTTGTTTGTATTTGTCTTTGCAGGTCTTTACCTGTAGTACAGGCCAGGATGGAGGAAATAAAGTGTGTTTAATGACAAAATGCTGATGCAAAAATCAGGGACATAAAAATTATAAAAAGACAAAATACATCCATATATTAATGTTTAAACCTTGCCATAACTGAATAGAGATTCCCATATTTGTGGTAACAGGAAGTAAATGGCCTTCTGTCATTATCTCTGATTGGATTGGCACTCCTTATTCCATTGGACACCACCGAGTTAATTTCACCCCCTATTTATTGTTCCCATTATCCATAGGTAATAGTGTTAGTGTCAATATCGTTATCATCTTTGTTTTTTCATTGTGATACTGTTGTTTTTGTTTGCCTGATGTCAATTTTTAACAGGTGGCAGTTGCTCTGGAAATAATATAATGAGAAATTGCCAAAATTAAGTATGAAAGAAAAGTAGTTACTGAAGTCATGAAATACTGCAGTATTATTTGCATCATCTTTTATAAGGGGACGATTCCAAGTAAAAGGCAACTGGGCATAATTGGAGCAGAACGTTCTAGGCTTCTAAGATTGATATTTAGTTTGGATTATTGAACCCTTAATGATAATGTCCAGCTTCAGTAGAGGGGTACCTTGTCTTTTTTCTGTGATCCCAGCTATACTTTTCAAAAGATTGAGTCATGTCAGAGAGGGTCATGTAGAGCATGGGCCCAGTGCTCTTTCAGGGGAAGCATGTCGGAGAGAGTCATGTAGAGCATGGGCCCAGTGCTCTTTTGGGGAAGCATGTCAGAGAGGGTCATATAGAGCATGGGCCCAGTGCTCTTTCAGGGGAAGCATGTCAGAGAGGGTCATGTAGAGCATGGGCCCAGTGCTCTTTTGGGGAAGCATGTCGGAGAGGGTCATGTAGAGCATGGGCCTAGTGCTCTTTCAGGGGAAGCATGTCGGAGAGGGTCATGTAGAGCATGGGCCTAGTGCTCTTTCAGGGGAAGCATGTCGGAGAGGGTCGTGTAGAGCATGGGCCAAGTGCTCTTTCAGGGAAATATCCTGATCTATGGCCAGATGTGTGAAATGATATGGGGCCTCAGGCCAGATCCACAGCCAGCACACTTGGGTCCACCTTCTTGATGTAATCCTTTGGATTTAAACCTGTGAAGTGCATGTTTCTTTTTGTTTATTTTGCTGAATTACTTTTAACATGCATCTATAATAACAGGGTGGAGTTATGTGGCCTCTCAGGAAGTGAGTATATAACGAGTGTAAGACAGCATAATACATGTACACATGTGGACACACATGTACACGCATAGACACACGTGGACACATAGAAACATTTTGTTTCCATACACTTCTTAAGAATTTCACAATTCAGTTCATCCATGACCATTGAATTGACATTTGAGACACATTTTTAGGGCAAGTGACTCATTCTCAGGTAGCGATACATAATACCAAACATATAAAGTTTAATTGCAACAATTCATATTTTCAGTATTTACTCTTTAAAGTTTCTCTTATGGTGCCGTACAAAAAAGATAAAACTGCTCCATCATTTGCCAGCTTGACAACATAATACTTCATAATACTTTTATCATTCTAATTGTCAGTTTCTGTCACATTCATCATCTTAGTCATTATCATCATTGAAAATCAGTTCTCTTTCCCATTTCAGTCAGCATCTTCTTTCTTTAAGTGACACTTTTTAAAACTTACATGCGTTGTTAAGTTCATAGACATGGTTTGATTCTTTACATTTTTAAAATTGTTTAAATAAAATGCTCCCAATGAAAAGAATACAGCACTGTTGGCCCGGTGTTTGTTACTCATTAGGCTCTGCTTGGATTTGCATATGTGTTACTTTGAATGAATAAAAGTCTTTAAGGAGCTAAATAGCTAAACAAAGGCAGAAGCTGAACCTGTAGCAAACCAGTGGGTCCTTTGTTTGGGGTGTGAGATATTTGGACAGTTACACGTCCTGCTGTCTGGGTGTGTGAAAATAGTCTAAAAATGTTTCTTCTTGTTTCTGCTCTGTGGCACGTACATTTCTTAGCTGGGTGCTGCCTGTGTTTGTCAGGCAGGATGCAGCTCGATTGTGGGCCAGAGGAGTAGGTTGACACAGTTCATGCACCACATCCCGTGTGAATCCAAATGATCACTATAATTGATTTAAAATGTAAAGGCTGCGCAGGTCCGAAACAACTCCCTGAATGGACGTACCGGTACATGACTCTAGGGGCCCAGAGTTTTGGGAATGTAGTGCATTAGCAGAGCAATAGGAATGAAACAGTCAATTGACAAGTGCCTGTGGAGGGCATTTTTGGGACTGGATCCATGTCATGCTGCTAAACAGACCACACACAAACTAACCAGACAGGGTAGTTACTGACTTTTGTTTAGAGCTGAAAGTGCTTTACCTAAACACCAGTGTGAAACACATGACACAGAGACAGTGAACAGAACCACACGACAGAGGGACTGTGTACAGAACCTCAGGACACAGGGACAGTGAAGAAAACTGCAAGAGATGAGAACAGAGAACAAAATCAGACAACACAGGCACGGTGAACAGAACCACAGGACACAAGGGATGTAAACAGAAGCTCAGCACACAGGGACACCAAATAGAACCACACAATATAGGGACTGTAAACAAAACTTTTTTTTTGGTGGTGATGCAGCAAATTGAATGAAGCCATTTTTCTACAGAAATATGTAAAGCCTCCAATGGTTTGAATGAGCCATTTATCTCTTAACATAATAGAATCCAGGCAGCAGGTAACTGTCACCCTATCATTTATATAAGATTTACATAAGATTATCCAGCTTTAGCCAATCACTAAGTATGATTTAGTGACACTATCTCTATATTTACTGGCTTGAATATATACTGAGCTATTCTTCTTACGATGTTCTTATCACCCCTAATGCTGCTACCAGAACTCTGCCCCCTACCCCCATCTCCTGTCTCTTTTTCTTCTCTCCCACCCTCTTTCCCAGCAAATATCTTCTGTTTACAATTACCAGACCACAAACGACTACAAGTCGGGGACTCTGGGGGGCCCATGTGGCCATGTGGACAGAGCTGTGAGCCGGGCGGCAGGCTCTGTGTCTGGGCTGCAGCCTGTGAGCCGGGCCCCTCCGCCTGGGTGGCGTCATCTGCTCCCTCATGCAGGTCTTTGTTTGTTTTCAGGCGGACACACCGCCCACTTACTCCTGCTGTGCCTCCTAAGGACAGGAGCGAGTGCCTCGTTCTGCCTGTGGGACATTCTGTTGTATGTTTAAGGGGACCTGCTCTTAATATGGAATGTTTTATGCAAAACATTCCATTTTTTTTTCCAATATCTATACTTTTTAATCTTTTCCTTACTACTTCCCTTAATAAAAGCTTCGAGGGACCGCTTCTGCTATTTCAGAGTCATCACGACTTAAGCTTCAAAAGCTTCCAGACTCCACAGGCTCGTGTACATTTCCAATTCCGATGTCAGATTTCATAGATTTTGTTATATTTGGATTGTTGTGTATAAACACGCAAACCTTTGGCTAAATGAAGGGGCAGACTGCAGCCTGTTTCAGCACTGGGCTAATGTTAACCACGTTGCCTTGGAAGCACTGATCCTCATCTGACTTTAGCCATAATGAATACTCCATAAAGTTACCACTCTATATATAATGGGTCAATAATGCGCAAATTATTTATTTTTCATATCATATATTAGAGGCCATTTTGAAAAGCTGACATACAATGCAAAGACTTCAGTTCAGATTTAACCTCTAACTTAACCATTTTATATTACTATTATTATTTTATATTTTAATTACTATTTATATTTATATGTTATATACTGTTTATATAAACACACACACACACAGAATACCAAATAGAAAGGGTAAATTGGATCCAGGTTACACATAAGCAAATTCAAGCATGAATACGACATTACTCTGCTGTTTAGGTGATGGATTTGGGAAGTTCTGATCTGTAAAAATAAAGTAATGTGGTCATATTTGGCAATGAACGTGTACAAGAAAAGGCAGCCAGCTTTCTTCATTTCGGAAATAGATGTCCAAATCATTGCTTGAAAACCATATTCCTACATTACTTAAGGTTAAATGTCAACCTTTCTGCCAACGTATAAACTACTGCCATTTACACCATGCTAAGCACACCTGCTGCACCCAGAATGATGTTGCCCAGAAAGGATGGCAATTAAAATTCCATCAGTTTTAATCTTTGTTTCATTTGTTATTAATTTAATGGCTATAGCTTATGGTAAGCTGATAACAGCCTCTAAACTATGAAAGCACCAAGAAACAACTTATGAGGCTCAGCTTCCATTAGTCTTGGCAGGCGTATTCTTACCATGGAGCTGTTGCTACAGATGAAATACATTCTATATGATAGAGAACTTGATATAAAACTGCACAAACTATCCCCTGTAGACAAAATAGTGTAATTTAATGACTAGCACAACAGAGACAGTTGCGATTATGAACAGTTAAATAATTTACATATTTAATGCAGGGCTGGTGTTTGGCTCCACAGGTTAGGAATGTCACTGGATCATGATTGGCTGAGTAATATCACTCCTGGGACCTTGAGCAAGGTCCTTAACCTCATGGCTGATTCTGTTCTCTCAGTTGTATGTCACTTTGGGAAAAAGTGTTGTGGGTTTGAGCCAATCAGCATGGCCTGTGCAAAGCCTTGGCAGCCAATTTCACTTCTGTCCAGTATTTCTTCAGGGATCTCAACAGAATGGTATTCTTAAGTGTAATTAGCAGTAATATTTAACATTGGGATGGTTTGACTCTCCAGAAGAAAGGTGATAAAATGATGGCTTTAACTGAGTCACAGAAATCTTGTGCTTGTTGGATGGTGTTTCTGACATTTTGCTGGTAAACCTTCGCTCTTAGATGGCATCAGTGATGAGACACAATACTGAAGGTTTAAATGTTTACCTTAATTCAAAATAGGACGTTTTACCCATTCAACTAAAACTAAATATCATCTCTTCTTCCATTCAACTAAATCTAAATATCATCTCTTCTTCCATTTTTCTCTCGAGTTGCCTTATTCTCGTGGACATTGGGAGAATTTGCTTTGGTCTAGATCTTCACATCAAGAAGTTGCTGCCATGGCTCTAGGAAAAAACAAAACCTGTGAATCTGTGGGACAATAACCAAGGTGTTTATTAATAAGATTTCCTGATTTTTTTGACCACAATGACTGATTTTTTTAACTAACTAAACATGAGGTCATACATTCCCACTGGAAAATATTTGACATACAGTAAGATATGTATCTGCAGGCATTGGTTTGGCTGTCGATACCCTCTCTTAGATACCAGGTGTGCAGTATCTTGGTCAGCGTTTGAACTAGTGTGAAGCAAAAAAACAATCTCAAGCACACACACACACGCACACACACACACACACACACACACACACACACACGCACACACACACACCCACACACACGCACATATACACACACACACAATATTCATCAAAATGCTTTAGCCACAAAGGGCTCTTCTAAAGCTGACTGTACTTCTTAACCCTTTTACACCACTATTTATATCAATGCTCATTATGCTTCCAGTAGTATAAACGTCAGGGTCATTGACCTTAAATGTTCCTGGTTTAAATCCCAGGAAGTAAGACAGGACCTACAAAAATAAGACAATGCAAAACATTGATGTAGCCTTTGATAAACTCATCAGTAAAAAAAGATAAAAGATTTTAGAAAATACAAAAACAACTACTCTGAGAAGCACGGAGAGGCCGACACCTCACTTGGTTGACTTCCACAGCCCGAAGGTTGTGTGTTTGTGTGGTGATGGCATCATGGGATCCTGTACAAGGTTCTACCGTTAGACTACATGTTCACCCTGACTAGCACACACTACATGTATGATAATGACAATGAATGGGGGGGAGCTGGAAAAGAGGGTCAAAGGATACAGCAGCTAGTCTGAATCTGTACTCTGCAGGCCCAAACCCCCAAAGAAGCTTGGTGCTGTTCTCAACTGGTAATGCTCCTGCATAGCATATGTATTTCAAATATAATAAATATATACATTGGCATTATGCCCATTTCAGTACAAAAAGGTTATATATTGCCTCAATTCTTTTACTCTGTTTAATTCTGTGCCACCGTTATGAATAAAACTTAATGTATTATTCATACTTCACTACTTTCAAATGATAATTTTTTGCAGTATTAGACTTGACCTTATTTTTCTGAAATATGCAAATGGCAGCAATATATTTGACTGGCTTGAGGTTTCAGCCTCTCTAAGAATAGAAGTGCATCAGCAGCAACACTGATGTGGTAAATAGTTACATGACAGTGTTCCTATAATCTTTGAACAGTACAATCTGCGGTAAATGGAAACTGCCTGTGGGCCTGTGAAAACATCAAGAAAAAAGTAGTGATAGGCAGCAGTTTTAGCTATTTATGCAGTTAATGGCTTTTGGAAGCCTTAGTCACAAATAGAATGGCAAAACAGCTTGTAGCTATATTTACATGAGGTTAAATCAGTCTTAGTTCAATCAGAATAGTGGACAGTGTTTAACAAAGCCAGATATACACTCAGTGGTCAGTTCAGTAGGTCTGCTTGCTTGCTGAATCAAAGAGCTTTATTCTCCAAACAGAAAATCATATATCTGCAACTGAATATATGCAGCACACAGACAGGGTCAAGGGGTTTGCTCTCTCTTCAACTAAGCGTTACTATGGCTAAGATGCCTGACCGAAAGGATTTTGAATGTGGTGCAATTATTGGTACAATACGTGGTGGTTATAGCATCTCAGAAAGAGCCGCCCTTCTGGGATTTCCGTGCACTATGGTGTCTGGAGATTACGGGGAATGGTGTAAAGAACAAAAACATCCAGTCAATGGCATTTCCTTGGTGAAAAACACCATGTCAAAGACACAGGTCAGAGGAGAATGGTCAGACTTAGTAATGGGATGCAGAGTCACATCTACGAGCACACAACTCATCTACCCTTAAAGCAGTTCTGGAAGTGGGTCTGACCCAGCACTAGCCAGGTGTGCAGTTGGCCACTCAGCGCATGCTGTATCTCCTCCATTTGTTGACAGCAAAGAACAGATACTTTGGTTCTTCTTGTGGAAATGGTCCAGTTTCCCCAGGAAACACAACCCAGACCTCAAAGAATGTTTTCCTACACTACCACTCCTCCAACCCCTGCACCTTTTCACAATCTGTTGCCATAGTGACCCTAAAAGAGGTGTGTTTGTGTGAGACAGAGGGAAAAATCGTAGATAGCAAGGTAAGGACAAACGATGCTGCTAGAGACTTTGAGCCCCATGTATGCATATCGTATTGGGCCCCCAACCCAGACCAATACAATGTTTCAGATTTTTGGGGCCTGTTAGTTGTGGTGGGCAGTTCTGCTAACCTACTAATTAATGAAGCTAATTTTTTCATTAGCGGATTTTTGATAACTTTGACAGTCAAAAACCTTTGTAAACCCAAGGTCATACATATTTGTTCCTGTCTGATGTGTCTGCAACAGTCTACCTGGCATGCTGTTGGCTGAATACATGTAAAAACTAGACACGACTGGCCAACACGACAGCAGCTGAGCAACATAGTTTACCTCTGCAGTTCAGTTGGCTTACGATGTTACAGTCTTGGAGACTTCTGTGTCGTATTGGTGCCATAGGTAAGGTGTGGCTGTGTACTCTCTGCCGTAGCCTACAGATGAGGACACATTTGTTGGTACCCTTACAGCTCATTGAAACAACTGAAAGTGATTCAATTAAAAGCAATTGTCTAATGTATACCTGTAAGCCTTTAGTATGTGATTGAGTAAACCAATACAATTGTGAAAAGAAATTATTTTATATTTATTTTAGAAAGATATGCTGAAATAGTATGGACAGATTTGTTGGTACCCCTAAAGAGACTATTTGTCCTTGCATTATAGTCATGTTTCAAACTAAGGGTTTAACTTTAATTATTATCACAGACGTCTTCAAGCTTTTTATCAACCATTCAGCCTATTTAAATGGAAAGAACATGCTACTGTGTTGTTTGGTATCATTGTGTCTACCACACTGAACATGGACCAGAGAAAGCAAAGGAGAGAGCTGTCTGAGGAGCTCAGAAAGAAGATTATAGATAAAGACTATAAACCATCTCCAAGCAGCTTCATGTTCCTGTGACCACAGCTGCCGATTATTATGAAAAAGTATAAGGTTCATGGGACTGTAGCCAACCTCCCAGGACGTGGATGCAAGAGGAAATGCAACCCCAGGTTGATCAGAAGGGTTAATGGTAGAAAGGAAACCATTCAAGCTGGGGTCCAAGGTCAAGGTATGTCACCTTCTGATCACACCATCATCCCATTTTGATCAATACTGGGTTCCATGGAAGACCCCAAGAGGGCTCCACTATTGGCAGAAAATGTAAAAAAGGCAGAGTGGAATTTGCTCAGCCTCGGTCTCAGGTCATGGGTCCTCCAACAGGATAATGACCCAAAACATACAGCTAAAAGCACTCAGGAATGGCTGAGAAAAAACATTGGCTTGTTCTTAAATAGCCATCCATGAGCCCAGATTTTAATGCTATTGAACATCAATGTCAAGATCTGAAAATTGCAGTGTGGAGACACCACCCTTCAAACCTGTGACAGCTTGAGCAGTTTGCTCAGTGTCAGGGATTGGATTGTGACAATATTTTGCCGGAAGCAGGTAAAAGCCAGGAGCAAAGGTGTGAGAAAAGGAGGCAGGAAGTCAGTGATCTGACTGAGCAATGTGATGTTCAAGCTGAAGTAGAGCTGTAACCCCCACATTTATCAGAGGGAGATTTGTACTGTATAGAACATCTGTCTGAATAGCAACATAAGGACCCTACTTTGTCTCTGTATTTTGCAAAGACAGAGAAAGGTGGCTGCTTTATTCCAGCATTAGGAAAGGAGGTTTATCTAATTGAGAATGGCAGTTTGTATAGGAGAAGTGAAGGCGATCTTCAGCTGATGGTGCCAGAGAAATTTAAGCAAAAAAATCCTTGAGCAGGACATTTAGGCCACATGAAAACTCTGCAGAGGATAGGAAAGAGATTTTATTGGCCAAAATTATATGAGGAAGTCAATGCCTACTGTAGCTCCTGTGCCCAATGCCAGTTAACAGGAGGGAGGGTTAAGGTACATGCTCTTCTTGTTCCTGTGCCAGTGGTTGATATGCCTTTTGAAAAGATAGGGGTGGATGTTGTTGGACCAGTGGAAGGCAACAGGTTCATTTTAGTTATTTGTGATTATGCAACAAGATATTCTAAAGCTTTAAGCTTTTCCAATGAGGGATGATACAGCTAAACAAGTTGCTACAGCCTTATTGCAGCTTTTTTCTAGGGTAGGTCTTCCCCGCGAAGTGTTAACAGATCTGGGAACAAACTTTATGGGTAGAATACTTGTTTTATCAGCTCTTAGGAATAACGAGAATCAGAACCACTCTTTACCACCGTCAGACAGATGGCCTGGTAGATCGTCTTAACCAGACTCTGGTAAATATGCTGAAGAAGTTAGTTTCAGAGACTGGGAGGGACTGGGATCAGTGGCTCTTTCCTCTTGTTTGCTCACCATGAAGTACCTCAAGCTTCAACAGGGTTTTCACCGTTTGAGTTGCTGCATGCCCATCAGGTGAGGGGATGACTGGATGTCTTTTTTAGAGAGCTGGGAGGGAGACCCCACCCCAAGAAACATAAATATGGCATTCTATATCCTGAAAATGCGAGACCAGCTGATGTGCTGCACTTCCATGGCACAGGAGAACCTTAGGAGGGTCCTGAGTCACCATAAATCCTGGTATGACAAGGCCGCAAGGTCTCAGGTCTTCCAACCATGCAGGTGAGGAGGTCCTGATGTTATTGCCAAGTTCAAGTCATCAGAAGGATGGGACCTGTGACCTATGAAGTGTTGACACCAAATCATCGTAAGCAGCGTCAGGTATTTCATGTTAATATCTTGATAAAGCGGAATCCACGAGTGTAGCAGTCTTCTGCAGCAACATTGATAAGAAGTGTGGAGGAGGAAGAGGAGTGTAATCTCACCAATGTAACAAAGGTACCCTGAAATCTCACCAATGTAACAAAGGTACCCTGAAATCTCACCAATGTAACAAAGGTACCCTGAAATCTCACACAGGTGGCCATGACTTAATACCAAGCCTACAAATTAACTCCAATTAGTGCCATTCTAAAGCTTGTGCTCCCCAGCTGATCTAATGCTCCTCAGCTTCCTCGCACATGAAATCCTGCCACTGCTTGGCTTGGATTATCAAAAATGCATGGAGCTGAGTGGGCTATTCTGTTCTGGCTGGGTTGGGTGTAAATTCTCAGGCCATGTGCCCAGTGACAGGGAACATTAAACTGTGACATATCTGAGCACCGCATTAGTGTGTTATCCACCACACGGGCGCACAGCCGAAGCCAGCAGGCCTGTAATCACGGCCTGCCTCACAGGCCTACTCCAGCCACCAGCCAATTGCCAGCGATTAGGGAGACAAGTGGCTGGGCCTTGCCCACCGAGGGCTGAGCTTGTTTTTAATCCAATTTGACAAAACGGCTGGAGAGAAGCAAGATGCAGCCATGAGACGAAATTCTAACTGCACAGCTGCTCCAAATATTATGGCGCGTATTTAATAGAATGTGACCAGCCAGGCATGGCTTAGGTCGGTGTTCTCAAACTGTGGGGTGCCAAATAATTGGGAGGCGTCACCAGATGAGGTTCTGAATACACTTCCACCCCCTCCCCACACAACTGAACAAATTATATTGACAGTAATCCATTAGTAGGTCTCATCATCAGGACTGCCTCACTTGACAAAATTTATCACGGACCCTTGGGTTGGGAGAGAGTGGGCTTTTGATAAGCAAAACGTGAACAAAAACAAGGTCATGAGAACCACTGGCTTATAAAAATGAAGAACTGCTTGTATTGCATGGGTTGAGTTTTGCTTCTTTAAAGAATAAGAATAAAGTTTGGTGACGACCATGTGAGTTTTTTGTCTTGACATCACGCTTGTGGAGACGTGAAGTGACAGGAGGCTACATATAAGACAACAATGAAACGACAAAATATCCCACAGATAATAACAATAACACACCAAGTGCCTCTCATTTCATAAGCATATGCAGTATTCTGTCCCTCCATAAATATACCTTCCCATATTATATCCATCCATCCAGTACAGGGTCATGATGATCAAAGACATACATCTTGCCTTAATAAACTTAAGTGACCTTATTAAATTGTTTGATTGCCTAGACTGGTATAAAGCAGCTCTGCAGCAAAGGTGATGGCGAGAGCAGATAAAAAGTACAAGATATTGCAGTCATAAAAATGGAGAGTAATGAGCAATTAAGCTAAAAACTTGGTATATGAAACACAATAAAGAAATAATGAACTGCATGAGAGCAGGGTGGGGGGCAGCATGGGGGCACAGTGGGCAGCACTGTTGCCTCACACCTCTGGGACCGGGGTTCGAGTCTCTGCCGTGGCTCCATGTGTGTGGAGTTTGCATGTTCCCCTTCAGTTCCCCCCCACAGTCCAAAAATATGCTGAGATTAATCAGAGTTACCAAATCGCCTGTGTGAGTGTACCCTGCCGTGGGCCGGCACCCACCCTGGGCTCTTCCTTGCCTTGCATCTCTAACCTCCAGGATTGGCTCCAGACCCCTCTGGCCCTGAATAGGACCAGCAGTTACAGAAAGTGTATGGGAGCTGGGTGGTTAGTAATGGAGTGAGTTTATTCTCATTACTATAATGGAGTACTATAATGTTTAATTTGTGAAACAGTACTTTTTCATAGTTTTTTCTTTTAATAACAGTGTTTTTACTTAAGTATTATTCATTTCAGGTACTTCATTACTTTCTAATCTAAGTCCATTACACATTAAAAAGAAAGGTGAAAGGGTCCCATGCCAACATGTGCAGGGCACTGTACGGGGGGCCAGCGCCCACCCATGGCGATACCCTGCATTCAGCGGGCAAGTGCGACCATGAGATCTACAGAGTCAACCCTAACCGACCTGGTGCTTCATCAGAGCAGCGTTCAGAAGAAGATATTTCCTAGTCACATTTACGGGAGTCTTTTATTTTCTAGTCAAAAAGGGACAGTGCTGGGTAGGGCTGATTAACAGTGCCAATTTTCATCTTTTTTAATCTCTGTGCAAAATGATCAATCAGTAGGCCAGTTTAATTATGATTTAAGGACATGTCACGGGCTGGCTAAAACTATGGTTTGTAAACTTCTTACGCTGCAACCCACATCAGAACATTTACATCCTCCTGAGACCTAAGGAAAAAGTGTCCTTCAATTTTAGGTTTTTTGTCTTTGGAGGAAACAAGACATCTTACCATTTAGATTTTTTCAAATTTATTTTTATTTTTAATTTCACAGCTTGTTCTCTTTAGTGTACAACAAAAATAAATATGTTTCCTTACATCAGTGAAAAGATAGATGCAAAAACAAAGTGTCCACTACAATGGACATAAATGGATGGGTGGCTTTCAGTAGGATATAAGACGTAGGGTGTTGGAAATGTAGACACAGACACACCAGCGCACAAGTATAAATGCTTGCAACGGCACAGGCCACTTAATGTAGGTCACAGCATATGCTCTATCCAGGAATATAAATCAGCCTTTAGAAGTGACAGCCTTTATTTATATGGTCCGAGTGCATTGCACATGAGAGCCAAAAATAAACAAATCACACCTCTGGTACTTCGACTACATAGTACAGCAATAGCATAGTAGGTCTAAAAAAATGGTACCAGTAAAAATGGTAACAGGAAGTATTTGACATTTGTTTGTATTTTTTTTCAGTTGGTTAACATTATACAGTGCCACCCTAGGCTTTGAGTCAAAGTATGTGGAGGCCTAGTGTATTGGTGCTAGAAGTATGAATATCAAGACTGTGAATGGTCTGGCACTGCATTGTACACACGCCATGTCGCACTTCCTTTTGAATGAAGTAAAAACCAGCCCTTACTTGTCTGATTTACTACCAATAAAGTCTTATTGTGCAGGCCTAGTGCTAGACTCACATCGTCACTAGCAAGGCAATGGCCTCAAACTGTGACAATTTACCTACAAGCATCCTATTTTGTGAATAAAAAGAAAAAACACACATATTATGTTGCGGCTCAGTTTTTCTTATTCGATGCACTTTAACTTAAGGCACTTTTCCACTGCCTTGAGTTCTACTGCCAAGACTTGAGGCGTACCCAAGCCATACCACGGAGAACAAAATTACTATAGAATGACTGGATTCGTAATGCAAATTTATGCAAGGTAATGCTAATTCTGTTAGCATTTGATGCTACCATAACATGGTTATTCGCACAGATGTGCTATTGGAAATTAGCACCTACTAAATCATGTACACCGTGTGAACAATGTATAAGTGTGCTATAACTAGTATTTCTGTATTACAGTGGGAAAGCACATTATAATGCTGTATTTAAACCTTTCTTGAATTAATTTGAAACGATAGGTGGCTTTTTGTAAGATCGATAGATTTGAACCAGTAGAACTTTTTACTTTTGATACTTAAATTTTAATGTTACTTGAGTAACATTTTGTGTGGTATTTGTACTTTCATGAAGTATGAAAAATTTGCACTTTTTCCACCACTGCATAGGAGCATCTTAGTTTCAGCAATAGTGCAGCATGCAGTTGAATAAATGCTATAACCTAAAAGCCAAGAAAAAAATCTATATTTCATCGGAGAAATTGAATTAATTGAATTCATGCTAATTTACACCCTGTCATTTGCCTCAGTTCTCTACACTATTTATACCCATTTTTACAGTATATTAAGTACACTTTGATTGCTTTTGTAATTGGGTTGGGGTGGTTTTGCAAAAAGTGGCACAGGTGATGTTTTCTTATGTTTCTTTTATAGTTGTTGGAGTAACGACACGAGCCCTTTCAGCCGAAAATGGTGCATTATACCGTTCTTTTCAAATAAAATGCAGAGTTGCCAACTTGAAGTAAGTCTACATTCACATTCACATGCATGTCACAGTTTTATTGAAATGTAAATATTTTTGGGGGTTTGAAAAATACCACAATGCCTTTGATGAAGCCAATTTTAGGATTATAATGGAATAATAAAGATTTGCCTTGCATTTCTTGAGTCTGAAAGTAGTGTCAGGCCACGTGTACGTGAGAGTTGCCAACCATGAAAATGTACATTTTTAAATTGTTTCTTAAAGGAGTTTGATGCTCATTGGCGTGGGAAACGGCCAGTTCTAGTGTTAACTGGGTAGTTCTGACTTTTATCACGCACTTTGCATAAAGGCTGTGGCGCATATATATGGTGATTTAAGGAATATGTTTTACTTCTTAATTTGGTGCTATATATATAACCAGGATATTGTGTTTAATGTGTATAAGTACACAATATCTGTGTATTTTGAATTTGTTAACTTGTTATTGCGACACCCCGTCAGAGAACATGTGTAATAGAAATATCACAATGCAGCTAAACCGGTGATATAAAGCATATATGCACAAGTATTCAGATTACAACTGAAAGTTTGAAGAAAATAAAATCCTCTTGTATAATTAGGCTGCAGATTTCTCATGGTGTTACTGGTATAGTGCAAATCCGTATCGTGGCACACTATCACACCGGTAATGACCATGACACCCATGTACAGCCAACCCCTAATACATAGTATTCAATTTTAAACTGAATTTTATTTGTAAAGTGCATTTTCAAAACATTGCATTGTATAAATGTGCTTTACATTATCCCTGCCCAAAGCCGCGATGAGCAAGGCAGAAGTGACAGTGGCAAGAAAAAACTCCCCAGTAGGAAGAAACCTTGGAAGGAAGCAGAGGGGAAGCCCATCCTCCAGGGGGCGGTAGAGGAAGTCAGACGAACAAAATGAGCAAAGTCCTAATTTATACAGTCCAAATATTACATTTTAATATTTGGCACATTACCTATGTTTTCACTGCTGCTCACGGTGGATGGTAATGCCAACTTATCTTTACTTTTTACGCAATTTTTTCCATCTAAATTGAGATTATATTAAAATCTTCAAATATTAAGTGTTCAGTTTTATTTTGTATTTTTTGGCAGGAAGGCCTAAGTCAGCAGACCTTGGCGGCCATGTTGGACCACTAGAGCACTATTAGTGCCGAATCAGAACACACTGACTCACACACAACTATCTGCCACACAGAGAAAGAATGAGCGTACAGATTCAGTCAGACATGTGCCAGATGTATGTAACCTGCAGCACAGCCACGCTGCCATCAATACCTTCAGCTCCTCACAAAGTTTCTAACCACCCCTGCATGACTAATCAAACCCAGCTGGGCACTCAAGTCAAAGACCATAAATAGTCCCACAATCCTCCGCTCCGCTTGTTTTCAGCCTAGCGTGTCTTAATAGGCACCCATTAAGGGTCAATGATGCAGGTGTGATCTCACGTTAGACACCACAGAAATGGTGTGCATAGCCCTCAGGATGTGTTATGTCATTTTAATTAGTGTTATCAGAGCCACTGATGAATGGAAGGCAGGAAAGCTGAGTGGTGAGATTGTTCCCCTGTCTGTGAGTTCATATTTTGAATGCATGTTTGCTGCGTGTATTGATGGTCATTGAAGAGCTGAGGGATGGATGAACTACATGCTATAACATGCACACTGACGTGAAGTCCTGTGGACTTTAGGTGCTCCTCGCATGACTGTGGAGCTGCTCATGTGAGAAAAGGGGGTTCAACTACTGAGGAACATGAGGGAGAGTGGCACGTTGTGTAGAAGTAATTTACTATTGTATTGTTTCATTACTAAATAAAAGAAATGTTTTCTTTGAACACTTAACAATGCTTGTTGTTGGCTACAGCCATATGGAGGGCCAAGAGTGCCAGAATTAAATAAATAAATACATAAATAATACATTCATTAAATGTATGATTTAAAATGGGAAATAAAAACATCATTAATTAATGAAATGTGCCATGAATTATATAAAATGGGAAATAAAACAATTAATGAAATGTGTGATTAATTATTTAAAATGGAATATAAAGACATCATTAATTAATTTGTCATGAATTATTTAAAATGTGAAATAAAAATATTATTTATTAAGAGCTTTAATTTAAATTTGGAGATTTTGACACACCATGAATTAATTTTGTCAGTCTGACCCATCAAACCCAGTCAGCGGGACCATCGTGGTAGAACTCAAGCCGATTGGCAGAACCAGCATGTTTCTAAAGACGCAGCCGTTCGGTTCAAGCCGATTGGCAGAACCAGCATGTTTCTAAAGACGCAGCCAACTGCCTTGCATAGATTGCCGTTAGTCCCGCCAACTCATTTTGATGGCTCAGACTGACAGATTATATTTATTCATGATGTTCCAAAAGTTCAATAATTTCATTAAGTAGTGAAATAATAATATATGATATCTCTCTATGCACATATATATAACAGAGATGACAATAAAGTTTACTTTGACTTTTTTTTCACATTTTAATTAATTCATGACACATTTTATTAATTGTTTTATTTCCCATTTTAAACCATTCATGACACATTTAATTAATTATTGATGCATTTATTCATTTACTTCATTTTGGCACACTTGGCCCTCCATATAATATGCTCAGTAAAATTTTATTTTTGATTCAATATTAATAAGAGAGATGGCCTTATTGAGAGGCACGGCCATCACACCCAGGGGTACTTAAAGGCAGCACATACATACAGATGATGCATTTCAGGCAGATGCCCCCTTCTCCTTCCATGTGGCATTTATGTCTCTGAGGCAGGCATGTCTGGGAAAGGGTCAAAGGTCACAAGGTGCTGTGATATAGAAATGTTGGCTCTGCCACTTAATGCATCCCCACTCTGCGTTTACAGGACAGTAAACCCCAGGGGCATAAAAAAGGTCATTCTTAAACCAGATGGCATATGCATACTGCGTCCTATCTTTGGGAGAAGGCACTGTGGACTCTGGCAGGGATTGACCCGTATGACCTCAGCATTCAGCCCCTTTCATCTCACCCAGAGACACACCTGTACTCTCTGTCCCTGCATGTGTGATAACTAAGGGTGGGAGATGAGGCATTTCCAGGCCCATAAAGGCAGGGGCCCCTGCATCAAAGCAGGTTAATGATGAGCAGGAAGCCCCGCCACCCTTTGGACTCCTTAGCGCTATAATGCTGGGTTATAAATACACACCTGTGGTCTCACACACACACACACTCATACACATATGCAGCTCCTGGTAGACCAGAGTTACTGTAATATTCCATATTCCAGATATGATGCAGAGTCCTTATAGACTAAGGGGGAGGTATGATGACAAATAGGGAACGGCGAGTTGCACAGTGGGCAACAGCGGCAATTACTTTGCTTGACTTGTGTGACTACACTGTATAGGCAGATATGCAAACAGCTGCAATGTGCATAAAACAACACTAAACAATGTTAATTGGTTGTCTATACATTCCCATCCACCCACACATCCATCCATCCACCTTCCAAACTCTTTTCCCATACAGGGCTACAAGGGAGCCTGAAGCTTATTCCAGACAGGACACACACACGCACACACACACACACACACACACACACACACACACACACACACGCACTATGAAATATGTACAGACACCATTTAGCCTAACTGCATGTTTATGGACTATGGGACAATACCTGCACAACAGAAGGAAAATGTAAGCAGGGTAGGATACAACCCCCCCAGCACGGAACACGAGCCCCCCGGCCTGGAGCTGTAAGGCTGCAGGGCTGCCCACAGAGCCAGCATGTGCCTTCCCTATACTGCAGACCTGCAGGGGATTTCAGCTTCTGTGTTTGTATCTGTGTGGCTTTCAGACAGTGCTCTGGATGCAGCATGAGCCTAGGAGCTATGTGAGGTGCACCCAGGCCTCCAGTGGGCTTTCAGGAGTGGCCCTGGTACCATGAGCCATGTCTGTGTGTGGGCGCCTCAAAGGGGCTGGTGACAGGCCTCTTGTTGGCACAGCGGTCCTGCTAACTTTATCCAGAGAACATGGTGGCACGGTGCAACCCGAGAACACACATGCACAAACAGCAATGCACAAACAGCAATGCACACACAGCAATGCACAAACAGCAATGCACAAACAGCAATGTACACACAGCAATGCACAAACAGCAATGCACAAACAGCAATGCACACACAGCAATGCACAAACAGCAATGCACAAACAGCAATGCACACACAGCAATGCACACACAGCAATGCACAAACAGCAATGCACACACAGCAATGCACACACAGCAATGCACAAACAGCAATGCATAAACAGCAATGTACACACAGCAATGCACACACAGCAATGCACACACAGCAATGCACAAACAGCAATGCACACACCCACACACACATCTGCTTCTCACCCACTGCAGGACACTCGCGCTGACACTGATGCAGTGTATAATCTCCAGCTCATCCTCGACAAAGTCAAAAATATATAACAACTAAACAATTCTGATACAAACTGAGTTTGAAAAAGGAGACATTTTACGTCTTGGGGAGGTTTCTACAAGGGCTATACTTTGTTTCCACTGGTTTATATTCATAGGAACTTAGGAATACACTCATATACACAGACTTAAATACACACCAACCTTTGCTTGACAAATGCAGAATACACATCCATATTAAAACACACACACACACACGCACGCACGCACACACACACACACACACACACACACACACACACAGACACACACACATATATATATATATATATATATATATATATATATATATGGAAAACACTGCTGCAAAAACACATGTATTAGCAGATAAATGTAAAGCGGCTGATGTCATGAGCCCCTTCATGGTCCCATTCATTTACATGTCCAACGCCTGAGTTGTGGCCAGCCAGGCTGGAGCATCCTAGTGCAGCATAACAGGGCAGAGAAACTGCTTAGGGTCCCCACACAGGCAGAAAAGACAAAAGCAGTAAACCAACCCAACAAAAGGAGCTCCAGCTATGACTCAAAGGAGGCTGAATAGATCACAGCTCTCCACAAGGCAGAGCTGCGGTTTGGGATCAATGATTGTCTGTTACGATTTTAATCTTTACTTTTTAACGTCAAGCTGTTTACTTGAGCGCATGCTGGTAGTGCATGGTGGGCTCTCTCACATGGCCGCTCCCAGCGCTTTGTTGAGCATCAGCTTTTTGAAAGCAATTCCATCAATTCACAGGGTCAGACTATTCCGGTCAATGGCTGCAACCATGAGGCCACATCACAGGGCTGATTCTGGGGATCCCCCCCAGGACAGCAGCGGTGGAGAGGCGTAAACAAAAAGCAGGGCCCCCCTGCAGTGGAGAGCAGTGACTCACTTGTGGTCTGGTCTGGTTGCCAGTCCGTCATTCAAACTCTTGCCCCCGGGAGCCCCACTAATGGCTGTGGCCGGGTGAAACACGATCGGGCCAGAGACCGAGAACCAACGCTGCCCTTGGTCTTTTTTGGATGGCATTTCAATGCATTATATTCTGTCAAACTGTCTACATTATATTGGGCCTAGAATGTAATTTCTGGCAGAATTCACAAATATTGCAACAGTGAAAAGAGAAAATGAGTGAATGTTTATGGCAGGGTGTAATGAGCAGGGATGAGTTGCATTTCTAGGCTGAATTGTATAGCTCCCCCCCCGTCTCACACAGACACACATGAAGGCATCTACCCACAAGGCCTACACACATACACACATGAAGGCATCTACCCACAAGGCCTACACACATATACACATGAACATGGAGCATGGAAACTTACCTACAAATAATCTAATGTGAATCAATAAAACTTTATAAATGAATAAAAGTCTGAATATATCCATTATCTTAAATCAAAAGGTTATATGTGCATTTTTCAAAAGCAAACAGATAAGTGGACATGGCTTTGTGCCCCTTTGTTTGTGTTCTGTAGTCCCTGCTTCAGAAGGCACAGGCCTCTCTCTCCACTCTGTGGTCACCCTCCGTGCCTCTGTAGGGTCACGTCCCTGCCTGCCGCCTCCCTGCCGTCACTCTGCCCACACGCACCGCCCGGTGATGTGCCGAGCCACCTCCAGCTAAGCCGCGGGCCCCACTGAGGCGCTGTTTGCTCTGTTTGTTTGTTTCGTTTTGCTCTGGCATTATGTGTGATTGCAAGGCGGTGCAGCGGCACCCATTATTACCACAGACGCAGATGTGTACTTAGGGCTCCACCAATGGCAGATGGCTATATTTATATCTGCTGTGAGCGAAGGCCAGCACGCACAGGGACACATTCCTGCTAGCCGCGATCCGCCATGCTGCCAGGGGACACGCCAGCCTTTCGGATCGGTCAGGAGCAAGCAGGAGCCAAGGAGAGGTTCAAGAGTCACACGAGATACTGCAAATAAGCTCCGGTGAGCTCCTAAATACACATTACAGCAAGAATAATGCAGGTGTCAAACTCCCGTCCTGGGGGGCCGGAGCCCTGCACATTTTTGGGGATTTCCCTCATTTAACACACCTGATTCAGGTCCTTGCATCTCCTTGTGCTAATTGCCACCCAGCTCTTGAGCTGAATCATTTGTGGTGGAACAGGGAAAGAACTAAGCTGCACAGGGCTCCGGCCCCCCAGGACTGGAGTTCGACACCCCTGTTTTATAGGGTCTGATACAATTAGTCAGGGGTGGTCCTGTCTGTTTGTCTTATAGGTTGTGATACAGTGAGTCAGGGGGCTGCTGTGCATTTGTTCTATAGGGTCTAATACAGTGAGTCAGGTGTGGTCCTCTATGTTTGTCTTATAGAGACTAATACAGTGACTCAGGGTCTCATGTATGTTTGTTTTATAGGGTCTAATACAATGAGTCAGGCGTGGTCCTCTCTGTTTGTCTTATAGGGTCTAATATAGTGAGTGAGGGGCCTCGTGTGTGTTTGTTTTATAGGGTCTGATGCAGTGAGCCGGGGGTCTCCTGTGTGTTTGTTTTATAGGGTCTAATACAGTGAGTCAGGGTCTCAATTATGTTTGTTTTATAGGGTCTGTCTAATACAGTGAGTCAGGTGTGGTCCTGTCTGTTTGTCTTATAGGGTCTAATACAGTGAGTCAGGGTCTCA
>JABFEA020000101.1:1361107-1372748 GCA_019775915.2 Cyphomyrus plagiostoma | reverse complement strand
TGTGTGTTTGTGTTATAGGGTCTGATGCAGTGAGTCAGGATGCTCATGTGTGTTTGTGTTATAGGGTCTGATGCAGTGAGTCAGGATGCTCATGTGTGTTTGTTTTATAGGGTCTGATGCAGTGAGTCAGGATGCTCATGTATGTTTGTTTTGTAGGGTCTGATGCAGTGAGTCAGGATGCTCATGTATGTTTGTTTTATAGGGTCTGATGCAGTGAGTCAGGGTCTCATGTGTGTTTGTGTTATAGGGTTTGATGCAGTGAGTCAGGATGCTCATGTGTGTTTGTGTTATAGGGTCTGATGCAGTGAGTCGGAATGCTCAAGTGTGTTTGTTTTATAGGGTCTGATGCAGTGAGTCAGGATGCTCATGTATGTTTGTTTTATAGGGTCTGATGCAGTGAGTCAGGGACTCATGTGTGTTTGTGTTATAGGGTCTAATACAGTGCTGCTTCTCAACTGGTTTAGCCTCAAAACATAAATTTTTCCTTAAATCTGAACCCCAAATTTAAACATTTTGAACCAAATTCATTTCTAAAAAAGTGCAGTAATAATAAATATAACATTAGTACAGTAACACAATTTGTTCATGTATTTAAAAAACAAGGAGTCTGACATGAGAAAAAAAATAAAACTATACAGTCAGCAACCCACCAGTCGAGAACCAGTGGTGTAATATACTGAAGCAGGGATGTCTGCCTGCCTATATTAAGGCAGGGTCAAATTTCAGTGGATCAGTGGTGCTCTTGCCTGGGATTAGCAAAGCTAGGTATGAGAAGTTGAACCTGGACAAGATGGAGATGTTTCTTTCTCAATTTATTTAATTGTTTTAGTGTAATTATTAAATAGTTATTGTGAGTATTGTTGTGGGCGATCTCCTCCGCCTCTTAAGCGGATTGTATCTACAAAAAGTGCAAAGTATTGTTGCCATGTTCCAGAACATTACTGAGTGTTCTTTTGTCTCTCCCGCTTTCCCTGCCTGCAGCGTCCGACCTGCCTGTCTCGCCTGCCCTCTCCAGCCTGCCTGCCCTCTCCTGCCTGCCTGCCCTCTCCTGCTTGCTGCGTCCTACCTGCCTGTCTCACCTGCCCTCTCCTGCCTGCCTGCCCTCTCCTGCCTGCTGCGTCCTACCTGCCTGTCTCACCTACCCTGCCTGCCTGCCCACTCCTGCCTGCCTGCCCTCTCCTGCTTGCTGCGTCCTACCTGCCTGTCTCACCTACCCTGCCTGCCTGCCCACTCCTGCCTGCCTGCCCACTCCTGCCTGCCTGCCCTCTCCTGCCTGCCTGCCCAACTGCCATACCTGACCCTTCTCTGTCGACCCATCCTCCCTGTCGTCTTCTTGTCCCGTGCTCATCTGTAGGACTGACTTCCCTGGCTCCCGACCTGCGGCGATCGACCCGACCACAATTTCTGCTTAGTGTCTTGGCTTTGTCTGCACCCGGCTTTCCAAAAAACCCTCTGGTCTCGTGCAACCAGGGATCTGCCTCCAATTCGAATTCTGTTCATTACAAATGTTGTGTAATCCAGGATATTAGGGTACTGTGTCTGTGATGTGCAGATTAGTTTCATAATTGGGCCCCTGAGTGACGCCCTTAATCCCCATCTTTTTCAAAAGTTGTATGTTGCTTTTGATAAAAGTGTCTGCTAAATAAAAAAAAAGAATAATAAAAGGCATTTTTTTTGTGAATTTTGATAATAGTGGCCAAACTTAGTAGTGTCTATTCTTATCTTGCACAGGAAAAGTATATTAAATTTTATTCTATGATGACTGAAGGTTAATGTATGCCTACCAGGCACTAAGACAGGTCCATAAAGAACGCTTCACTGCTCCTTCTCATAAAGGCAGTCAGCAAATGAAATGGATCCAGTCAGTGCCTCAAATCTAAGACATGTGTTATCAGTAAAGGTAACGATACATGGGGCAATTTTTTGTCAATATCACCTGGCAACGTTGCTTGGGCACTTTCCCTTTGAAAATGACCAACAAATTTCTATCTGGAAAATTTTGATCTCAGTGGGCCACTTTGTGAGATCAGAATTTCAGCAGTCAGCAGCCAATCAGAATTTTAGCAGCTGATCATGTGACTGACTTGGAGCATCAGCGTCCATCATTATGGTGACCATCTCAGAGCAATAGATTTTCTCTTTTCTGATTGGTTGTTGCCAACTGTCCATTGCCTTGATTTGTTGCTCTCTGTCTCACCTGTTTGCCCGTTTCTAGCAATATTGCTCAAAAAGTCATGTAAGAAAAATGGGGAGCCAAAGAGCCAGCTTGAACCACAAAAAATAAGTGATATGGACTTGGAAACTGGTCTAACTGGAGAGGCGAAACCTCACCACCCCCATAACATGCTGCCTAATGCCTGCCAGCCTAATAGCTCTTGTCTCTGTAAACAAATGAGCTTAATGAATAAACATAATAATAAACTGGGCCGCGGTGCTGCCTCATTCACACTGACTAATTAAGCTTTTCAGCACAACTATGTGACCATATGATACATTTTCCATCTCCATCATTTGGTTTAAGAGGTTCATGTTCAGCTTGACTTGGGGAATTATAGCTTTTCATATAGCAGGTGGTACTATGGCCTCTTGTACCCAGGATTTGGGGTTCACATCTTACCTCTTTGCTGTGTCTTCTGGATCTTCACCCAATGGCTCACAAGTTATCTGTGGAATCACAGGTGCAGAAACCTATTCTGACTTTTGATATTTGGCTTTTCAGTGAAAACTGACCAGACAGGCTCTCATGTTAACAAATAGATGTGAAAACACACAATTGTAGATACAAGGGCACATGCCTGCAAAACCATGCACACACACAAGCAGAACGCAGTAGAAGCCAACAGTCTAACCATCACATATCCATTGGCTAAATATGTTCTCTCACAGAGAACAAGGGTGGATGGGACCAAGGAGACTTTTGAGAGTGAGTCACAGATGCCCATGTAAGGACCTGCCCATGTAAAGATCCTTCAACCTTACATTGGTATCTATGAGGTCGTGCTTGTATCATTTGGGTCTTACTATTTCCTGGGTTCAGGAGTGTGTTTCCTCTAAGCCTTCCTGTCTCACCAATGGCTTATTTTACACTTTGTCACAAAGTATGGATGCAATATCACTGCTGAGTTCCCCTTGGCCATTAAGCTACTTTGTCATTTGTAAGAAACAAAGAGATATGTTCATGTCATTCCAAAATAAGTTTTCTGGGAAATCGGTACCAAGACATACAGTTTTTAAAATAAATTAAAAGGGAACAATATTAAAGTATCAAATTAAAATGAATACTGCCTTAAATAAGACAAAAAATATTCTACAGAAAAACAAAACATACTGTTAACGACAAGCCTGACCAGTTGTCATGATTATGAAAGACATATTTAAACAAACAAGCATTTTCATTTTAATCTTATGCAACAGGGAATGCATTTTGTTTCTAAGTTGGCACCAAGTTCCTTCTTGTTAATCATACTCAGGCTTAGTATAAAAAACCATATTAAATATACAGTGTTTGTACTTTTTTCCATTTTATAGGCCATTCAAGATTTCATCACAGTAATATCTGCCAGTTCATTGCATTCATTTTATTGTGGCTCAGTGTGCAGTATTGACAATGGACCACAGCCTTGCTTTGTAATGTGTCACTTATCACTGCATGCTCTGTGACATCCAGCGAAAGGATAAAAACGTGTCACATGATTGATACCAATAACATGGCTTAGAAGAACATATATTATTGCATTCCTGTTAATAAGTTACATATAACTTAAATATACTCATCGTTCAGCATAATACATATCATTTCAAAGGATATATTAACAAATTTTACAATGCATATGCAGTTTTCCCTGCTTTTAAGAATGACATACTTACCATAAGGCATCACCACCATCATGACACCATAAACCATTTTTTCAGGAATATTAACCCTGAAAAAATCTCACTCAAATTTTTTTAATTATTGTAATTGCTGGAGCAGCACTGAATCCCACATGAAATGATGTGTGGTGTTTTTTTGTGAAGTCTCTTCCTGGAAATTTGGACTAACCAACTGGCTACAGGTTCATGGCCCGGTCTAAGTGTAACTGAACATTTTTATTAATTTACTGACTTTACTGCATACTCTGTGGCAGCACAGGACCCTGGGGCAGTGTTACAGCACAGGTTTGTGGCTTTAATAACCTCCCTCTCAAACTTCGACTGTGGCCATATAATGGCTGTGCAGACAATGGGCGACACATTAAGTAATAGAGGAACAGAGTGAACATTGTGGAATAACCCATTATGTTTGTGCTTCCTGTTATACTCCAACCTTTGCGTCTATTCTGAAATTGTCTTACAAAAATTGCATTATCTGTTGTCTTTTGCTGTTATGTCTGACTGAGATGTGATTAGTTATACATCTGCATTGCTGTTTCACATCTGCTTGTAATGTCACAAGATTCTCCCTTTAGTGCTTGGGGGCAACAGCTTAGTACAAAAACCAACTGAATTGAATTAAATAAAAACGAATATCTAACATTAGTAATGACATGTATAAGCCGGAGATTTGATGTTTTTACCAACTTTACTGAGTCGTAAACTTTCTATACAATTGTGGTTCTTTGTCCAAGAGGGGAGGCAGTACTGTGTAGGTCAATAGGGTGTCAGCAAGTATGATCAATGTGTAATCATTGTTAAATCATAGTTTTTAAACTATATTTTTAAATACTGATCTTTTAGATAACATTTTCATAAAAGCACTATTGCTCACACTAATGATTATTAAATTGAGACATCCGTGATATGCATAAATAAATGAATTTGATACGTATGTAAATTAGATACGGATGAAAACCGATCAGTGTTCAAGATGAGCAGCTCTTTGTGACGTTAAGGAAATGTTAATGTGGATAAAGGAAAATTCAGGCTTGTTTGTGAGGGTGATGCATTGTAAACAGATAAATTCATGCAGTCCTTCCATAATTTCGTTAATACACCAGTTTGAATTTACGGAACAGTAAAGCTCTGCAGCGCCATGCCACAGGGTTCAGTAGGAGTGAAGTTCTCTAAGGCATGCATCCTGTCATATATCTGTCATCATTCTCACCTGACAATCCTCTGTTCATGGAAGGACTGCATGCCCGTGTCACTTCCTGTTTCACAGGAAACCAGTCCACCTTCATGAGCCAGTCTCTGTGCATCCAGTTTCTATCCCAGAACCCCATGTAACTCTAATCTTGTTCCTTATGTACCAGGCCAACCTTGCAATTGTTGCCTAACAATGATATTCAAAAAAATCTAGCAACATATTTACATGTTTGTTCATACCTCATGCTGTTGAAGTGAACATTGACAATAGCAGTTTGAATGGCATCCTGTGTGCCCCAGCTTGGACCCCTGTGTTGCCTGAGACAGGCCCCACTGACTGTGACAAAGATAAGCAGGTGGAAGACTGATGGATGCATGTATGACTGAACATTCAGCTCACATAAACAGAGGTGCACTGCACGTTTCAGGGGTGCAGGTTTTAAAATGGGGGCTTCATGTGCTCTTCCCAATAGTACATTTGTGTGTATTTTTACTATTTTCTTTAATAAGCTAAAGACCTCAGTGAGAAGGTTAAACTGGCCAAAGTAGGGAAATACTTAATTCAATTGAACACTTAAGCTTTGGCTCATATATTCATGAATATTCAAGTGTCTCTCTCACACACACAGATTAGGTATCTATGGGCATAACCCTAATCCTAACAACCTGACAACCTTAACCCTAAGTAACCAAAAGTCAAGACTTTTGGCATTTTTCATTTTTTTTTTTTGACTGCATTCAAAGACTTTTATAAAATTGAGTTTTCCCTCAATGCCCCCCCAGTTCAAAATAACAGATTTTAATCCTATTGTGGGGGGGGGAGACATACAGAACAGTTATAAGATTGGAACCTTCAGTGCTGGAGGTGTGAAGCTGCAATGACACTCCAGAGTGAGTGTGCTGTTATAAGCGGAGAGTGTATATACTGCCCTAGAATGCTTCCTTACACTTTCTATGTTGGAGAGGGATCTTAAAGTTACAGTTATTTCTCATGTAATTTCACATCATTCTTACTGATGTTCTGAATTCAGTGAGTAATTTATCAATCACATCCACAGCACACACCTGTCTGTCCGAGCATCCAGGATTCCCCCAAAGCCTTTCAGAGACAGGATCCTCCAGTCTGCGTATAGAATGTTCTCCTTCATTAGGTACTAGGTCCAATGTCAGACCTTAGGGTCCCTGGTGACAAAGGGCTGAAGTGGGCAGAGGCAGAAAAGGAGGTGATGGCTAAGTCTTCATAAAATCATTAGGGCAGGCAGTGGGGAATTAATAAGGGTTGGGAATTAATTTCAGTAAACATGCTCTGTGTCATGTTTTGATATTTTTATGTATTTAATGGGGTCTTCTGTTTAGTTTAATTAATTGATTAGGTTTTTTTTTATTTTCAACTGAAGGCAAACGACATCTTTTATGCATAGCAATTTGAGAGTAACTGGTCCTTATTCGCTAAACTTGTAACAGAATTGGATGCTTTGAACTCCATTTTACTCAGATTGTGTAAACCACCAGTTTTGGAGTTTACATCTTTAATGCTAAAGTACTTGGTGTTCTGTCTCACTTATAGACTTTAAGGTGTGTATCATGTGTAGTGTACATGTACGCATGTATGTGTCGTTACATCACTGACATCATGCCTGGGTTCTGTACCTGGGTATGGTTAGCGATCACACTAGATGTGTAATGTGCCCTAATCCGACTAACCATGCTCTGGCCTTCCTCATCAAGTAATCACACTAGTCACATGAATTAGACCTTAGGTGTCAAACGTGCTTGGGCACGGTACAGGGGTTCGGTTCCCAAAAGCATAGCTGCTAACTGTTATAGCAACTTGTGTGGTTGGAACTACGCAAGTAGGATGCAGATGTTTCCTGAAACCGTAGTTTGAACTACGGCGGTAACAATGCTGCAGACTCACGTAGAATGATCCATCGTTAAACGATGCAGGTGTTTAGCAAAACCATAGTTCGAATGAATGTTCATAAACAGTCGGTATATTGTGTAGTTTGAACTACAGTGCTCCAGTTGTGGTAGGAAGCTTAGTTCTGGGTGACTATGCGATTGATTGTGGAATCAATGCAGTCAAAGGAGGGTAGTCACCTTCTAAGTAAGCTGAAAATATTAAATAATCTTGCAGTACAAACATCTGTAATGTCAAGTGTGTGTTGTAAGAGTACTTTTTATGTACTTTTCTGTTCATGAGTATGGCATGATTGGAGAGAATGTTGTTTACCCACCTTGTTTGTGCTTCATGGTAGTATTTATTACATAGATAAATACATATTTAAGGCTGCACCATATCACATTGTTTAATATTACGATATTTTAAAAAAACAAATAGGAGATGAAGTTACCCGAAATAAACTACTGCTAATTACAACTTATCTAACAATAGAGTGTGTCTAGTAAGTTGGGGCATTCGTCGCAGTGTCGACAAATGTGATATGAATTGTGTTATTTCAATCATTACCAGGTTTTCACCATCACGCCGGTGACCTTGTTGATTGACCCAGCATTGAGAGTGCTGACTGTCCTTCATATAGCATGTATGATAGCAGCGGTGGCCCCAGTAAAACAGGCTGGCCTGCCCGCATGGAGGACGCTTCTGAGCAGCTCTGACCACAGCCCATGGCCACATCCTGTAATCCCGCCAGTGTAGCTGCCTGAGCCTTTGTCCCTGATTGGCGGTGGTGGAGGGTCACTGCGTCTGTCATTAGCATTCCCTTTTGTTCCCTCGCCGGCCACACCCACACTCGCAGTTCCGACTTTATATTTAACAAATTTATTTCTGCAAAAGGCGTTTTTCACTGTGACAGATGACAGGTTTTTAACCTGCCTAAGACTCAGGATATATCTTAAAAAAAACAGCACATTTTTAAAACTGACAGTCTCCTCCCACAGATTATCGCTTTTTAGACAAACATACACCCCAAGAGCGTTTTCAGCTCTCGTTGGGTTGCAAAGCCAAGCCCACAGTCCTTCTATACTTAGTGTAGTAATTGCTGGTGCTATTTTGTATATCCAGATTGCTATTTGTCTATAGTTTGGCTGCTCTTGGTCTTCTGTGGCTATCAAAGGCTTGCTAAGGTCACTGAAGTCAATGCAGAGTTGACTTAATACAGCTCAACACAGTGATCATCTCTCCACAGTTTGACCTCTTCAGACTTTCACTGCAGTGCATTAATATGATATTGTTATCACATAATCCAGTAATGTAGGGCTTAGTAACCATATATTTTAAGCGGTTCTTTTACTTGGTACCTTTCAATATTACATCACACAGGAATCGTCCTGTTTCTGAAACGCCATTCTTCACGATTACAAAGTTTCATATGTAATTAATCACCATGCCACCAAGGCATCAAACTAAGATGTTATTAGGTACACTGAAGAGAGGAATTATTTACGACAATGGCGTTTGCAGTTTTAACACAGGTGATTTTTATGGCAAGAATGCTGAATGGTATCTGGCTTGGAAACCAAGTGCAATTACATTCAGCATAACTCGGTTAAAGATGGAGAAGCACACACTCTCATTGTCACATTCCACAACACTAGCCAAGGTGTTAGCAATGGTCATTAAAACGCTCCATCCATTGCAGGAATGGCTGGGTGACAAAGTGTTTACATCATCGCCACGGTATTCCTCCACACACCATCGTAAATCAGGGTAAACCCTGGTACTCCACACACAGCCAATGATGTTTTAACTCCCTCAGCAAGACATGGGAGTGACGGAAAGCACTGCTATTTATATCAAGCCCGTGCCGCCCCCTGTTGGAGGTCATTGGTGTAGCACCTGAAGCATCGACTGACACTGACATTGTGGCTTCTGTCAAGGGCCTGACTGGTGCTCCAGGGTGATATCCTAGTCTAACTGAAGGAAGTATATATGTGGTTGCCACACGTGTACCCTGCATGTACCATGGGCTGTTAACCTCAGTATGAGTTTGCATCATAAGCTGTGTTGCAGTGATGGGGGCGGAGCTTAGAGTAGAGGGAAATAAATGAGAACCTTGTGTGGGGGATAGAGTGAGAGATAGAAAGTGACTGATGGGTGAAGAGAAAGAGGGAGAAAAACACATGGCATTTATTTCCTAAGTAAACAGAGAGAACGGCAGACATAATCAATAGGAAACTCAATATCATAAATAAGCTCTTTAATAGCCTAAACAGAGAGCCTTGTAGCTCCATGGACGCATTACGGGCAGTTAGGCTTCCCACTGAGGCTGGACCTGTATTTATCAATAAGGGCCAGGATGGTGACACAGACAGGCAGGAGACGGAATGGGGAGAGCTGGGGGCTGGTGCTTCAGCGCATTTCATGGGCTGATATCAGAGCGGGCGGCGGGCAGGGCCTGGTCCAGCTCCATCTCCTCACTGGGCTCAAAAGCTCCAGGGGGAAGCCAATGTCAATGCCAACACACTCCCTGGCTCTGGAAGCTGGCCCAGTCTCTGCGTTCCTCTCACTAATCACAATTAAAAAAATATATATATCACAAATGCTTGAACACACTACTAAACTGTCTCCTGCAGAAAAGTGGCTCTTTAAGATTTCAGTCGTAGTTTACCATACCAGGTAAACAGAAAAAAAAAACATTCACAAAACAAGCATTTTACTTTCTAAGTCTCACATGCGCAAAAGCTGAGCTTGCAGTTTTCAGTCAGTCTCTGCTTCCTGTTCAGCATACCCAGCCTTGAAAATGGGAAACACTGATATGCAGGTATGACGGACTCACTGAATAAATTTCAGGTGAAACTGGATGGTTTACTAACTCAAGCTGATTTCTGAGACACGGGGGCAACTGGCTGACTTAAAGACAAAGGGAGTATGGCTGGATTACTAACAGTCATACACAGAGGGAATACTAGCTGGAGTACTAACATGCAGAACAGTGCAGTATTATGTGAGTACAGTGTAGAAAATGTCCTAGCATTACGTAGCATTTAGCATAAGCTAAATGCTATATCACAGTAAAGTGAACAATGACACTGCACAATGCTATTGATAGCACTGAATTCAGACATTTAGCCTGTGACAAAAACAGAATGAGAATCAGATTTGAGTGTTAGGTTCATTAACATGAACTTCATTAACAGAAAAAGGCGTTTCCAGTCCTGGCCTCAGCTGTGCCTGCTAACAGCCACAGTAATAAGAGATGAAGGATTTCCAAAAGAAAAAAAAACCTTGTCCAGTTATGTTACTGGTTATTCAAATGTGTGGAATTATAATGGGGAGCTGCACATATTCACCAACTGTCCAAGTCCCCCATCACTGGGGATCCTTTTTCAGAAAAATATTCCGAAACAACTTCAGTTAATCGGTAGCCTCTAACTTGCGCGACACCATCTCACACGTTACTCACCCAGGAGGTAAACATAAGGCGAACATTCCGAAGCAGCGTTTCAGAGCACAAAAAGCATGCTGTGTGTACAGAGAGACTAAAGGTTGGTGACAGAAAAGGGCATCCAGGGGTGCGGGATTTGAGTGAAGGTGAACGGCAGCTTCACCCTATAATACCTACCGAGAGTGTATTTCACGTTCCACCTCACCATTGTCATTTTTTTCCCCACCAAAGGAATTCCTTGGCCACAGAAATTGATAATTACAGGGACAGCTTGAAGTGACATTCATAGAAAACCACTCAGACTACTGCTGCCGCCTAGGTCTGTCTGGTAGGCCGCGGTTGACCATAAATGCCCGTTTAGACCATCCAGTTCCACGGTAAGTGCGAAAGCACGGCCATTCCCTGGTGCTACGCTGGCCCTGTCCACTGAGGTTGTTCAAGCCACTGTGCTGGTAAAGTAGCTGGTTACTGTCAGAGCGCCACAAACAACATACCAAGCTGCCCCGTGGTCCAGGGCAGGAAATCTCCAGCCGTTTTCTCCCATATGGCCACTTGCTGTATAAATGAAAAAAATTATATTTCACCTTGACGGATGACATAAAAGAGTGCCCTTGCGCAATATAGCCCACTCAGATCCTGAGTATACTTAAACACCGGATCACATAATCCAATTATTACTCCACAGGCAGAATAATATTTTCTATGGTGCCCTCTGCTGGCCAATCATAGCATTACAGATATTGTTTTTCTCTTCAGAGTACCAGGAACGCCTCAGGCATACTGGCATCTCTCATAATCTACCTGTAATGAATAACAAGATCAGTACCGGCACCTGTTTTTTCACACTTCAAGCACTGGGAAATATGCAGAATAAAAGTTATACATGAGGTTTACCATAACCCCAGCTACTCAAGGTGAATCCCTGTAGCCCTGACTGTAGGTCTTCCGATTGGCTTGCGAACCACACTCCCAGCATTCATCAATGAAACAACATTCATCTCCTGTTTTCACTGGTTAAATGTCAAACTGCCAAGAGCCGCCCCTCCTCAGACCCACTGACCTCCTTTTGCTGCCAAACCGAGAGCTCTGGAAAGCATAGTGAGTAAGGAACATCAAAAGATCTCCTGTCAGAATCGCAGAAGATCGTGCTTCTGCACCCCTGAGAAAACTACTTACCATAAAGTAAATATCCGGCTTTTAAAATAATAAATTCTTGTTCAATGACCAAT
>JABFEA020000101.1:1338155-1350093 GCA_019775915.2 Cyphomyrus plagiostoma | reverse complement strand
AGGTTCTCCACCTTCCTAGTATGGCCTGTCCCAGGTTCTCCACCTTCTTAGTATGGCCTGTCCCAGGTTCTCCACCTACCTAGTATGGCCTGTCCCAGGTTCTCCACCTTCCTAGTATGGCCTGTCCCAGGTTCTCCACCTACCTAGTATGGCCTGTCTCCGGTTCTCCACCTTATTAGTATTGCCTGTCTCATCATTGTTGATGAGTTACTCATTCACACCACCTGTCCGCCTGTGAGGAAGTCAAAGAGTCGAGCAGACAGGCGGCTGTTCAATCGCAGGTCCCTCAGCCTGGTGAACAGTGTGTGGGGGAGTATTGTGCTGATAGCTGTTTATCGTTACTATAGTTTAGCTATCTCACAAGGTTCCTAACCCTTATAGCACAGTGCTCCATCATGCTGGAGAAGGCTTTGTCCGTCACTTTTCTTGGATGGTTGGGAGAAGTTGTTCTTGGTGGATGTTTTTGATGTTTGTGATACACAACGGGCTACTATTGCAACGAAGAGTAAGTGATGCTGTTTCCAGTGGGAAAAAATCGTGGGGCATAGTAAGCATTCAGAAGCTGCATATCCTCTCGTGGATATTCAAACTGAATTGCAAATATCCGGTCGCCCAGAGGAGGATGGGGTCCCCTTCCAAGTCGCGGTTCCCCTCAAGGTTACTAACTGCTGGAGATTTGCTGGAGTTTGAGGCTTGCTTGGTGGGGGTTCGGACTGGTTATATGTAAAGTGCTTTGTGACAATGATTGTTGTCAAAAACGCTATATGAATAAAATTGAGTTGAATTGACATACTGACAAAGTCAAATTTTAATCTATATTTCTGCCCGGTTAAAACCATAAGCTAAAGACCCTGACTATGTTCTTGGGCCTGGCTGCTTAACAGAAAGCTCGACCCTTCAGCTTGGCTGCGGACGTAGGCTGTGGGTCTGGCCAGGGTACGGTTCGCCTCGCCCCGCATTTCCACCAGGTGGTTGGGATGGACGTCAGCCCTGCTCAGCTGCAGATGGCCCGTGCCTGTGCCAGTGCCCCCAACATCTCCTACAGGTCATGAACACTTTCAGTAGAGGAGAATTTGGCGGGCATTAAATGTCCTCCACCCAGGTTTAAATGTTTGACATACCATGTCTGGTAAATTAATATTTAAGAGCAGAGTCTAAGACTGGTAGAACTATAGTTCTAATCAGATAGAGGATCCATAGGATATGTACTGTATACTTTATTAGTCTCTGCCTAGTTTAACTTAACATCTGTATGAGTAATTACATTGGATTTGGCATTCTGCCCTATTCATTATCATCTCATTGCCTCTTCACTAATTTTTGGTTTCATCACAGAAAAAGGAATATTTTACGTAGAGGACAACTTGCATGTAAAAACATCTCATACTTTGCTTTCTCTAATAAGCCATAGGAGGGAGTTATCTTTATTAGTTATCTTATTTCAGAGAGTACAGGGTAGGATATGGCAGATCTCAATGGGATCTTTGTGTGCCTGAGGCCAGGGCATCAGAAATATTCTAGGTTGAAACTGCCCTCATAAGCTGAGAGAACTCAGGTACCAGCAGATGGTGTTTATCTTGGGCTAAGGTGTAGAGTTTATATAATGAGTCGAATTGAGACACAGCTGTTAAGTGTTCTGTTGGATTGTAATTTGTGTGCTTAACCGTAGATGTTTCACCTATGGGTGGTCATGGCTTTGAACTTTTGGACACAGGCAGTGTCTAGCTGAAGAACTGCCCTTAGAGGACGACTCAGCGGACCTGGTGACAGCCATGTCAGCTGCCCACTGGTTTGACCGGCCACGTTTCCTTGCGGAGGCATTTCGTGTGCTGAGGCCAGGAGGGAGCTTGGCCCTCCTCAACTACTCCCTGAACATGGAACTTGAGTACAGGGACTGTTCCCAGGAGCTCAACCACATCTGCAGAGAGGTCAGGAGGATCCCTGTGGGAAACACCTTGTTTACATGGTGACGTATGTAGCCATGGTGGGACACACTGTTCAGCGTATGAGCAGTGGGCATCACTGTACAACACTGGCAATGTCTGCCTACACAAAACCATACCGTCCAACAGTGCTCTTAAAATAGGGTCTACTGATAGTCAATGCGATTCAGATAGCAACAGTTACTAATAGGGATGTAACTATATACTCAACCCACGAGACGAGACACGATATTGGGTTCACGAAAAAGAGACGAGATTTTAGCATTATTTTAGGGAAAAAGAGGAAATATATTACTGGAAATCAGCCTTCTATTTCGTTATTTTGAAAGACAAAAATGCTTCGGTTCTAATGTGTTGAGTCACCGAAACCCCAGATTTCCTACTACATAAAATGTGCTTAATGTCGGCTACAGTGAAAACGCTAATATCCTTCATTATTGCAGTGGCTCTAGCATAGAAGCTGGGGTACACACACATTTGTAAGTGTTGTCTGGCCGTTTCATGTTTTCTTCACCGGTGCAGTGAATTTAAATAAAGAGTTATAATGGTGCTTTGCATAGTAGTAGCATTAGCTGATGTGAACAGCATTATTTTCCTACAATGCTTACAGATGGTTCGTGTTTTGTCTGTCACCCTTTATATTTTCCGCTGGGTACCCAAAACGCTGCCACACAAAAGATTTAAAAGTGTCTGGGGCATCTACTATGGTAATTTAGTCAGACGCCGAGATGCTTACAGCAGCTGGTTTTCAGCGCCTAATATTGCAATATCTCACCCCTAGTTACTACCTTTCAAACTCCAAATGCCTTACATATGTTTGATGAGAGTCAATAATAACCATTTTGCTGAATATTACTTCAAGGTATTTTAGCAATAAATGATGCCTTATCACCCTGCAGTTTCACTCTGCTCTTTCGCCATATCGCTCTGTTGTCTTGGGTCCTGATTCAGCCATTCTCTACAAAGAAATGTTTGACTCTATTCCGTACCCAGAGAAGGAATGGTAAGTATGACTTTCAAACAGAGGTTTGATGTTCCATTGTTCTATATTTATATTGAATGGTGTGTGTGTGTGCCCTGTGATTGGTTGGCACCCCATCCTGGGTGTGTGAGTGTGCCCTGTGATTGGTTGGCGCCCCATCCTGGGTGTGTGAGTGTGCCCTGCGGTAGGTTGGTGGCCCATTCTGGGATGTTCCTTACCTTGGTATATTGGTAAGATTTTAAGCACTGATTACTTAAAATTGCTTAAAATATTTTAGAAACCAGAGAAATTAGATGGCTACCATGTAGTAAGGGATATATTGTAAATATGACGGTTTCTGGAATCCACAACACATAAGGTTATCTTTGTATAAGTTGTTGGGACAGTGAGGATAGAGAGAAATTTACCTTTATTCTTATCAAACATCTCCACATTGACCGTTTTAATCTTGCTGGGATTTCCAGGCATGACTGTATATCAGTTAAACATTCAGTACCAGTATCCAGCTACATTGGCATGGTGGAGTCCTTCTCCAACTACCAGACCCTCCTTCAGAAGAACCCGGAGGAGGCCAGGAGACTGTCCCAGGATGTCACAGAAAGGTGGGAACTGAATGCACCCTCCCTTTTGTGGGGCTGAACTCATCTGTGCTGCACAGACCTTACCTGTTGGCTGTAGAATACCAGGTCATACCTAACTTCCACTCATAGCATTGTATAGCAGGTGGGTCAAAGACATACCCTGTATATCTGTTTGGATGTGTGAAAATCATACATATAAAGACTGGATTCCATTCCACACTCCGTACCAAATTACTCTGTACAATGTTACAAATAACATTTCTGAAAACAATTACAATAAAATGCATTAAAAAAGTATCTGATAAAACGGTTAAGGATATGGAATTGTAATCAAAATGTACTTAATCTTCAGTCTAGCAGGACGTCTTTCACCCTCAGAATGCTAACTTTGTTGTTCATTCTTCCTCATTTCCAGTAATTCAGTTAATTGCACATGCACTTTAAAACTGTAAGTTGCAGTTTCTAAGCATTACTTGTTTTCACTGCACTTTTGTACTTTGTACAGTGTTTCCCCCAGGTTTACAGCTTTGGGGTGGGGAGAGGCAGACACCCACAGGATTCATGATGTTCATGTCTTTATTTTAATGACAGCAGTCAAAAAAACAGATATTTTTGTCTGCTTTTCAGGTGGTTGACATTTTCCGACGTGCGCTCTCTGTCCGCTGGTGGGAGTGTGCGCATCTGTGTGCCGCGCATCGGGGCGGAACTCCGCCATGCGCGATACAGAGAACAGAGCAGAATTTTAAACGCGCGACCGTGTAGAGACAAAAATGACAAGCAGTTGTGTAAATAGGATAAATAACATAAGGCTGTTTAGTGTGTTTAATAAAAGAATAATGTATAGACCTGTTCTATAGAAAAGGTAACCTTAAATGACTTCTGTTGTGATCTCGCGCTACATAGAATATAAAATTACCTTAACCTTCAAGGGGGGCGGCGTAGCGCCCTCCTAAATAAATGGTAGGGAAAACAATGTTGCATGTATTTTTTTTTTATATTATTTGTATGTTGTTCATTTCAGCCACAAGAATCAATAAGCTTTCTGGTGCACTTATTGCACATGGCTAATAAAACACCTGTAATGTTGAATTGCTTCAAATGATAGCTGTATATGTAGGTACCGTGTGAAACATTAACTAGTTCTTTGTGTTCTTTGTCTTTCTAGACTGTTAACTGTGATGAAAGTCACATCTCCGGAAACAGAAGTTGGTTTGGTGGTGAAGTATTACTATTTTCTGGCTCGGAAGCCTGACGTGAGCTGAACTCATGTGTCACAGAAGCTGGTAATTAGCCAGGTCATGCAGCCTCGTGATTCTACAATCTTCTGCTATTACTTTGTATGTAACTGATTTCATGTGCATTAACCTGCTATCGATGCCTGTCTGTCAGGTCAGTAAAGGTAATCTTAACATCCCTGAAGCTAGTTATCTGTTGGTGCTGTAATTTCATAAGAACTTTGTTAATGTTTAATTTTAATCTTCTATGTCTTAGTCTTTTATGTAAAGAATTTTATCTGCGTTAAACTTTCACCAGTACTGGCCTGTGGGGTTTATTAGTGTCATATTAAAATATTAAAAGTAATAAACTTCATTATTAAAACTTAAATATTAAAAGTGTGTTACTGATTTCATACTTTCTTTAGTACTGTTTAATCTTTTCTGTTTTTGGTTGGACAAAGTCTGGGAGGTCTGTGTCGGGGGGGGGGGCACAAGTCGCTCTACTCAGCAGTAAATAATTGATAACTGTATAACGCAAGTTTATTCTATATGTGAGGAGGACCGACTGAGAGCAAGTTTTTATCTGTCAGATACCGAAACATGCACTATACATGCGTGTAGTGAAATGCTTTTTTCCACACCTGCTTCCTGGATTGTGTTCATAAGCGAAATATGTAATGCAAAGAATAAATATGAACAACATAAGATAATATTAAAACAGTGACGTCAATAACAAAGAGTAAACGAAGTCGAAATATATGAAAAGCAATGATATATACAGGCACTGATAACTATTTACATGAGGCAGTGTATACCAGGAAGATGTAAAATGAAAAGTGAGGAATTATGTTAGGGACATATTGACGTGAGGGTAGAAACATGTTCTCGCTCTCTTGGCGTTGACCATCAGGCTGCAGTAACGCCTGACCACAGCAGAGAAGAGGCCACTGTTGGGGTGTGCAGAATGCTTAATTAACGGTTAATGCATAACAGTTCGGGAAGTGCACTTGTAATTAAAAGACTGCAGGTTCAAATCCCCGACCAGCAAGGCACCACTGAGGTACCCTGAGTAAGGTTCCCCAAGCACTGCTCGCCGGGTGCAGAATTAGCTGCTATCACATGGGTTAAATGCAGAGGACACATTTCGTTGTTGTGCATTGTGTGCTGTGGTGGGTCAATAATGACCACTGATCTCTAGATTTGCTTTGTCTCCTGTAAGTCACCTGCATATTAAGGCAAATACACCCAAGGGTGCTGTTCTGCTTGGTGCAGCTCCCAAAACAGATGGTGATGTTGCCAGTTAGGATGCTCTCGAGGACATGCGTGAAGAATGCTTTGAATATCTTGAGAGGCAGCCTGCACTTCTTTAGCATCCTGAGATAGTGGCAGTGTTGACATGCCTTTTGTACAATGTCAGGTCCTGATGTGGACACCTAGGTATCTGAAACTGGTTGATTGTGAGTGGGTTGTAGTGCCTCGTCTGTTTCCTCCTACAATTCACGATCCACTCTCTTGATTATAGCTAGAAATTGCAGCAATCAGGATACACAGACCATGAATTTCCCATGTCAGCTCAAGCCACTCCCATCAGAACTTTGACCCCTGTAGAAAATGAGGAATCTCTATTGGTGATCATCACACACCATACTTTTAAAGGAAATTAATTCCAGCTGTTTGTGAAATGCTCTTCAATATAATGAGAAGTTCTTAAATTTAACCATGAAGATTTTATGTATATAATTTATAGTAGGAATTGCAGGCGATTGCAATTATATGGTTCATTAAGCATACATAAGGGGAATCCACCCCTAGCCTTAGTTAACAAGTGTTATTACATTGAAGTCCATAGGAGTGTGGCATTTGACCAACACTGCAGTTTGAAAGCCTACTCATTTGACTTCAGCAGTGTTTTAGTGCCACCTTCTGGTATCATGTGGAATGTTATGTCATTACTACTGCAAAGATAAGTTGAGTTAAAAGATCCTGCCAATGGGAATAAGTAATAGGGGTGTAAGTAGTGAGAGCAGCTTCCATGACCAAGCAGCTGCATGCCAGCCTCGCAGTGCCAAGCTTCAAATGAAGTGGTGCCATTGGATCCCGGAGCACTGGAAACGTGTCCTGTGGAGTAATGAATCACGCGTCTCAGTCTGACAGTCTGATGGATGAAACTGGGTTTGGCGGACGCCATGAGGACGCTACTTACCTGACTGCCTTGTGTCAACTGTAAAGTTTGGGGGAGGAGGGATAATGATATGGGGGTGTTTTTCAGGGGTTGGGTTAGGCCCCTTAGTTCTAGTGAAAGGTACTCTTAATCTTGAGCATGCCAAGCTATTTTGGTCAATTCTGTTCTTCCAACATTGTGGGAACAGTTTTGAGAAGGCCCTTTTCTGTTCCAGCATGACTCTGCCCCAGTGCACAAAGCACTGGTCCATAAAGACATGGATGTATGAGTTTGGTGTGGAGGTACTTGACTGGCCGCACAGAGCCCTGACCTCAACCCCCATCAGTGCCTGACCTCACAAATGATATTCTGCATGAATGGGCAAAAATTTCCACAGACACACTCTTGTGGAAAAACTTCCCAGAAGATTACCAGCTTTTATAGCTGTGAATAGGATGGATGGATGATTGATTGATTGATCTGAAGTGAATTTTTTTCAAGAGACATGATATTCATAAGTGTGTGCATGTTCCACTGTCTAGCTACAGTCTGCACCCATTCTGTAGCAGTGGAATAGCTAGTCCTCATGGCACTGTTTGAAAGTAAGGGAAACACTGCCTCATACCAGAAATACAGACGACCCCCATTGGAGCAGCTCATATTTGAGGTCCTAAACTGTTTTGGATTGCTCCTGAAACAATGATGTACCATATTTCTGAGCTGTTTAAGTATAATTTAAATCTCTAGTTGTACCTGTGCCTTTGCAGACACATGCCTAAAAGCTAGTTGGCAGTGTTTATTCTGTATCAGAAACAGAATTGTTGCCATACTTCCGTGTTTACATTTTCAGAGTCAAAAGAAGCCACAGAAACTGCCCCAACTGAGTGAGTCTTGCTGTAGCTTGAGGTGATAAATCTCAAACAATAAATGAATAGAAAAGAATGCATCGCTCGAGACGATAGTGTATTGGACCAGTGAACAAGAGAGGCATAGGGACGTGGAGTTTCCCGGGCTGATACGAAGGTAATACGTCAGCCTTAAACGAGTATACAGAGTAACTGTTTTTGGGTGCACTCGCGGCCATTTTGGTTTCTTCTTTTTTGTGTTTCCTTTCTAGACCGTGTAGGATAACGCGGCGAGAAGTCAACGGAGCGATCCCAGAGCGAACAGGGACTTGCAGCATGGCTTATGTAGCTAAAATAGGTCCATCCATTTTAAACAGCGACCTGGCTTGCCTCGGCCATGAGTGTGCAAGGATGTTGGACTGTGGTGCCGACTACCTTCATCTGGACGTAATGGACGGGTAAATGTCATGGGGGGGAACGATTAAATGTTTTGCTGGACAGCTACCTATCTGACCTGGTGGACTAAACTGGTTTGCCAGATTTTACTAAGTGGTGAGCGTGAGGTTTCTGAATGTCGTTAAAACTCTGTGCGTGGGAATTGCCTTATACTGATTTTTGTAAAAAAAACGAAGATGCCAACATGCAACTAGAAATAATGAAGATCGGGTTTTCTGGAGTAACCAGTGCACTTATTTTTTCACTCACGTGCAATGTATTGATTACAGTGTTAATTGCCGAAAACGCAGCTGGTGGCGCGCGTCTCGAGCGCATCTATGTACGACTGACGTAAAGAGGTGCAGTAAGGTGCCCTGTTCGCGCGACAAGCGAAACATCCTGTGTCAGCTCGACACCCCTCCCCTCCCGTCCACTGGGTCTTTAATTTGCTATAATATAATATTAATTTTCACACTAAATATTTTACGTTTAGTAACATACCACGTGATTCAGGGTGCTCGTATCCAAAATTCTACTTTTAAGTTATATTTTGAAACTAATGTTCTATATATAAATTAAGTTCTCTGTGCTGAAGCATTTGTAAATACCTTGGTTTTAGCTCAAGTATGTTTCATTTAGGTATTAAATATTATGCATCTCGGATATAGATTCCAAATCCCGGGATATTAATAGGCTGAATAGTCAATTTCTTTGCAGTACAGTGAGCCGATATTAAACATATAAACTGCATTTAAGGTACCGTAAATTAAAAGCGCCATGTCACAATCTCACTTTTCATTTTTCAATTCATTTTTAACTTATGATTTTTTTTTTTTGAATATCTTATGGTTGGCAAGTAGAGCGTGTTATACATGCAACCTTTTGGGAAAAGACACATATACAGTAAGTACATGTGTAGCGGTATGTGGTTATATTGACTAATGTTAGAACGTAGCACTTGGACTTTTCTTTAAGTTGGAGTTGTTACAGAGTAATTTTTTTAATAGAAAATTTAACGTGTGAATTGGGTTTTTAGGAAAGTTCTTCAAGAGAGATGCCTTAATGTGTGGTAAATGATATTAGCTGAGCTATGCTGGGAAGAGCACTGTATGAAATATATTGAAATAAACTGAATATTTCCACATATCAGGGATTTTTATAACTGTGTTATTTTGTTTTTCAGCCACTTTGTGCCAAACATCACGTTTGGTCACCCAGTCGTGGAGTGCTTGAGAAAGAACTTGGGAGCAGATCCCTTCTTTGGTGAGTTGTGATAGGCCTGTCACTGTCACTACCAATGTTTATGCCGAAAAACTCTTTAATTGGGTTACTCCACGCGTACAAAACAGACTGTTCCTCCTCATTTGTACATCATGTTTTATGCATTTTTTGGGCATTTTGCATTTAAATTCCAAATATATTCCAAGAGTATACACAAGTGGCAAGTGCTTAAAATGTCCCTCAGTGTTTCTCCCACTGCCACCAGCGTGACTTAAGCTTTGTTACAAACGCAGCCCCCTTGTGCATCTCACACTGTAGTGAGCGCATGTAACAGCCCAAGCTAGCCACCCACAAATCATCCACTGCTTTGTTCCTGTTACTTGCGTTGTATCGCACAGTTGCATGAGCTTCGTTTAGTGGGATGTTTCACTAAATCCTACTTCCACCTCACAAAGCTTTCTATTTCAAAGATCGCAGATCGCTGTGCTATGAGTTGTTAAAAGCGTAAAATACTTCCGGATTGTCATCCATGTATCTGACATCCTTACACACCTCTCGTGAAGGGGAGGCGTGACCGCAGGCAGAAGGCACCGCACTCACACCCACTGAGTGGTAGCATTAGCATTCAGCTTGAATGCACCGAAAACGCATCTAAAATGGGGAAGAATTCCCGTGTGATTGATTGTATACATTGATTTAACAAGAAATCGTAGCTCTCTTTTTAGAGACTCTAAATAAGGAAGTATCGGACATGAATCAGTCATATATGGCCGATACCCAATCCATCTAATAGCTTTAGATCATGCTGTTACCAATCCAAATATCGGGTCCATGCATCTCTAAATTCGTTTTGATCTAAATTTCAATTTGGTATCCCATGAAGCTGAATATTTATATTTAATTGTTGTGAAGGTGTTAAAATCGAGCACGGTAAGTGACATAGATGGGCCTGGTAACCAGTAATTTGACTTATCAGTTTACTCTGCTATTTTGTGTTTTTTGGGAGATTGTCACTCCCTGGTGATACTCTGGATATATACTGGTGATTTGGGTCCCAATAAACTTGTTCATCCACAGACATGCACATGATGGTGTCCAGGCCGGAGCAGTGGGTCCAGCCCATGGCCGTCGCTGGCGCCAATCAGTACACCTTCCACCTAGAGGCCACCACCAACCCTGGAAACCTCATCAAGCAGATCCGGGAAAGCGGCATGAAGGTTAGCAAACAGGCAGCTATGTCTGGCCACATGTGACCAGGAGGTCACAGTCTCATGTCGTATGGAATGCTTGTTTGTATCTGTGATGAAGAGTATCTCACCACTAGTGATAAGGAAAATTCTGGCCAATACTGATACCGACTATTGCGAAAACTGACACAGATACCGATTGTTTGGGTGGTCCTTCTTAAATAACTTTAAAGGATACTCCTCCCAAATTACTTTTTATTTTAATTTATAGATAAAATATATTTTTTTATTAAGAAAACATGGACTGCAACATAATGGATACAACAACAGTCTCACAGAACTATGTTTTATAACTGTATACATCTTATATATTTATAACATTTATAATGGGGTATCAATGAATAATCAACAGGTGTGATAAATGCCATAATTTTCCAAAGAATATCTTTTGATTTCACACTGTCTGCACTGAATTTTCTTTTGCTATCAAACATTTGATTTACTGATGGCCTAGTGTTATCCCATATGTGACATCATGACATAGCAGGGGGCAACTATTTCTGCTCCCGGGGAGCAGTGCTTGGGGGTGGTACCTCAGTGGTGCCTTGCTGGTCGGGGATTTGAACCTGCAATTTTTCAATTGCAAGTGCACATCCCTAACCATTAAGCATCTCATTAAGCCACCACTGCTGCTATATTTATCAGTAGATCCTCCTTGTGAATTTTTAGCAGGGCAATGTTTGCAAAATGGATTTCTGATGCCGTTTTCGCTAACGTTTAAAATTATTCCACAAAGCAGACTTTTGGTCACTGTTTAGTATGTGGATGTTGCAAAGCAATGTGGATCACCATTTTAAAGGGAGTTATAGACTGTACATATCGGTTCAATTTCAGTCATTGGCCGATGGCCATTTGTTGCTGTATCAGCTGATACTGATAATTGGTCAATACAATCGGTGCATCTTTATTCACCACCTAAGTAAAGTTTTTTATATTCAGGAAGATCTGAGGTTATATGAAGATTGCAGTGCAGTGTTACGTAGAGATTATGGGCCGCTCACTTCTTAGGATTCATGATCTGCTCAGATTTATAGCCATAGAAGTTTTGTTCTAGATTGAATGATTTGCAAGCTGACCGTTTTTGATTGATTTGGATACTTCATATCACTTTAAATGGGCGCCATTTGCATTCATATTTTTGAGAAGCTTGTTTGGATGCCTGGATGCAGTAAAGAGAGCAACATTCTATTTAGAGGCATGTATGGAATCATACTGTAGTCAATGCTTACCCATCCATCCATTGTCCAAACCGCTCATCCTACTGGGTCGCGGGGGGTCCGGAGCCTATCCCGGAAGCAACGGGCAC
>JABFEA020000101.1:1302747-1319495 GCA_019775915.2 Cyphomyrus plagiostoma | reverse complement strand
CGTCATATATGTCATATATATGACATATATGACGTGACGCTATTTTATTTATTTATATATATATATATATATATATATGCAAATCAAGAAATTAGAGTTCCATGTTTCATCCCACTTAACTCTGAAATATTAGGCTGCAAACTGTGCATAGAATGATAGATTGTTTGCGCAAATGTTCGCACAAAGCTTTTTAAGGAGATATGCACCTAATTGAAAAAAATACTAGCAAATGACTTATGAGATTTTTCTAAATGATTTAGCCATGTGTCCCACTTTTGCGTAGTTCACCCTACATTAAAATCACTTTTCCAAAACCCTATTTAATCGACATTTTCATTCATTGCATATCATGCGGTGCCCGACAAACATTCCTTATTATTTTAATAACCTACTATTTCATTACAATTTACCACAAATTTTAGCAGGACGGTAAAAATACACATTTCGGATTGTCACTAAATCATACGTGGAAATCCGCACTGATATTTTCCCAAGCCGTTGAATTCTGCAACTCAACGCAAAATGCGATTGGCCTCTTTGCCGTCTCCTATTTGCTCAGCAGAACTAAACATTGCTCCACGCACCGTCACCGTACTGCAACCTACTGCTTGTAAAAATGCTGCACAAGAAGCGAATACTGTCACAGTTCAGTCAGTAATCTTGAGTACTAGTGAACAGGCAAAGCAGATGACGGCTATCATATAAAATGATTATACAGACACGTAGAAAGCCCATCCGTTGAAGTTGTTTTGAGAAGGTGGAGCGAGGCGGACGTGCTGCGAAAGCGAAAGGGGGGTTTGTCTCAGCCGTGCAGCCGGTGGGCCGGGCAGGAAGTCGTCCTCACTCGGGCCCCCTGGCCGTCGGCGTCGTACGCGCACGGTGAAGCGAGCAGCATGGCGGAAGGGGAGAGCGACTCGGAGTCCGAAAGGCTCGGAGAACAGCTGGATCGCCTGCAGGTTCGTCAGCCGGAGTGCGAGAGCTACTGCTCCGGCTTCTGCGAGGTATGTGAGGCGGCTCCGAAAGCTCCGAAAACGCGGTCCGACGCCGGGATCCCTTTCTGAACCCCCACCCTCCACAGCAGCTCAATGCTTATAGACAGGGTCGCGCACACTCAACTATTAATGGTTACCTTGTTTACTTGCCCGTACTTTAAGTCGGTTTGTTTGTTTGTAACGATTCTCCGGGGATTAAAACAAAAGGCTGTGCGGGCTGACAAGAAAAATACGCGAGACACAGTATTCGGACCCAAAGTCATTTAAATCCGTAAAGTTGTTATTTTTTTAAGAAATAAATAGTATCATCCATTAGCATGAGTACTAGTATTTATTGTGTTTGTCATGTTTTAGTGAATATTTGTTTTAGATTGTATTTAAGTAATCGTAGTTTGGCTTCTAGTAATTGAAAAGCACGATGTTTTTTAGGCACGGATCATGTTTTCATAACAGAGTTTAATGGCACTGAGATCCAGCTGCTCTTTCTTCTGCTGAAGCTTGTTTTCTGCGCGGTGTTATTGGTAAAAATTGTTAACCGGCAGGAAAATATTTCTCATCGTTCTTTTTTGTTGGCAAATTGTTGTTAAATATCTGTTGAAACACGTGTGGAGTGAAATAATGAACCACAACCCCCACCCCCTTTATGTAACTTCTGAAGAGTTTGAAAATCTCGGAGAGGGTCCACTTATCCAGCGAGCTTTATTTTGAGATGCATGAAGATGCATATTCAAGACCTCTGTTTTTTTTTGTGTGGGCATCTATGACTGGAATGTTTGTTTTTATTTGGCCATTATTGCTGTGAAACTTCCATAAGAGCTTCCATGTAAGTATAACTTCTATGTTATGTGATGAAGGAGAAACTCTTTGAGCATGGCAGTGCATATGGAAATACCTCACTAGACTGTTTCAGGAGTAAGTGGCGCAAGTTCTGTGTTTTATACAGGCAGAAACAAAGTAAGCTCTCTCCACAATTTTCACTTCCTGTTCCATTCCTCCCTCCCCCCCCCGCCCACTTCCCCGGTGCGTGTAGCTGGTGACGGAGTACACGGGCCGTTGGCGTGTGCCGCTGCCTCGGCTGCAGGTGCTCCGGACAGCCCTGTGCCGTTTCTGCCTGTCTTCGACCTCGTATCCCCCGGGCTGCGAGCCCGTGCACTGTACCCTCAGCAGCCTCGCCCTGTGAGTAGCTCCGGCCTGCCACACGCTCACCACCCTGTCCTGCTCCAGCTTGGAGCTCTTTACACTTCATGTGGGAGAACTTATTCTATTCTGCGTTGGTTCCTGTTTGCCTTCACAGGAGCTTCTTTGAACTGCTGCTGTTTTTTGGCAAAGAAGAGTTCCTCAAGTCTCCTTTAAGAGAGATCCTCAACTCCTTTCAGGTGGGCTGTGGCAAATATGTACTTTTCTCTAATTTGGCTTGAAAGTTCTTTAGTGTATATACATTTTTTTCCTGGTATATGGTGCATCTTGGAGCTTTTTGAAATGTCTTAATAAAAATCTGCTGTTTTGCCCTCTTGACGCTGGGACTATGGACCACTTGTGTTCTTTCTTCCTCTACAGGAATGTCACTCCCACCTTGTGAGGCACCACAATATTTACCTGTTGCTTGTCAGGCAGGTCATTGAAGGTGGGGGGCCCTGGGAGCCCCCAGTCATCCAGGCCATTCTGAGGGAGGCAGAACAGCCCCAGGCGGAGGGTGCAGTATCCCTTCATCTGATGTGAAATACTAGCATTGTTAGCATTGAATACTCAAGCGTAGGGCAGTTCCATGCAAAAGTGTCCTTGATGTCACATCCACAACACTGAAGAAACACATAATAATAATAATAATAATAATACATTTTATTTATAGGCGCCTTTCTAGACACTCAAGGACACCGTACAGGGAATAAGACAGGGGATATAGAAAAAAGACAACAGGCTTACATGAGGAAAGAGGGGGAGAATAAAAAAAACAGCCCCCAGACTGTATTCCAGTAGGGAATCTCTAATATACAAGTCAATATATGATTTTTGCGGATTTGTCTGTATTCAGCCCAAGAGCTTACATGAAAATATTTGTAAATTGACTCATTGGTACTAAGCTTGTCCATGCTCTGAGGTATTTTGTTTGTCAATATGTCTAAATGTTACATCCATAATGTTAGAATTGCTCTGTAAACATGAAGAGTTCTTGTCCAGCTTGGCCCAGTTGCAGCTTCTGCAGGATAATTATGAAATCATTAGGAGTTTGGTTTTCTTTTGGGGGTGTCTCACTCTCTTGGGTCGGGGGCTACTTGACTTCATTGAAGCGATTTGAGAACTAATTAGACTTTCCTGCTTCCTTCTCCTATGTGGTTCATATAGATTTTTTTTGTTTCTTCGTTTGTTCAGTGGAGAAGTACCTGAGCTCTGAAGTTCCCATCTTCTTTGAGCTCCGTGTGCGTTACCTGCTGACCTGCAGCCGAACCCAAGAGGCCGTTGCCTTGGCCAAGTGCTGCTTGGAGCATCCAGAGCTGGGGAAGCATCTCTACTTCCACCAGGCCTACTTCACGTGTCTCTGGAAAGCATCTCGCTATGACCATCTTCAAAAGGGGGTAAGATATGATATGCTTTGGTGCTGGTGCTTCGGGGGGAATATATGTGTTAAGGAAAGTAGGTATAATTATGTTGGTTACATAGAATTCCTACAAAGAGGCAGAATTCCATGTTCACTTATCCTTTGGGAAGACCCACCCAACTGAAATGTAGTTCCTACAATAGGTAGTTATTCTTATAGGTTCCCAAAGTCATGACTTTGGATGAGCCAGGGCATTTTTTTAATAAACCATTTTGGTGTCCTGCTGGATAGTGAAAATTTAAGGCAAGAGCAAGTTTTTAAAGGAGCATTTGTAAGAGGACAGAGCGCCTATTCCATCCATTCTTCTGTTAAGCTTTGTCATTCCCACTGAAAGGCAGCAGAGAAGTAAAAATTTTCTCTACCAATCTTAGCCACCATGCTTTGTAGAACATTAAAAAAAATCAACATTTAGACCAGACACACCATTTAGTTTAGTTAGCCTACAATACCCCATTGTACTGGATTGTTTTTGTGCTTCATTGTACACATAGCAACTTCATATTCATGCATCCATCTTGTAACCCATAATCCGTTTTTAGGTCACCTGCAGTCTGTCCCCGGTAGCTCAGGGCTGGGGTGCACACACACTCTATGGTCAGTTTAGAATCACCAGTCTGCCTCACTGTGTGTCTTTGAAAGGACACTTGTCACATGAGAGTTGCATAAGAGCTTGGGTTGGCCGTTGTATGCCATTGTATGTTTGGTATACCGCAGTGTTTCTCTGAAATTTATCATGGGGAATAAGCCTAATGAGAGGAGTATACACACAGCAGAGGTAGGATTCAAACCCAAACCCTGGTGGTGTCGACAGTGCTACTTACTGTCAGTAATGAAAAAAAACAGTGTTCTGGAGGTTTGATGCGCATGTTGAGGCATTAAAGGCTTTGATGGTCAAAGTAGGCCATTATACTTGTTTTGCCACCGTGTTTAGAGAAACTCCCTGATGACTGGTGTCTGAATGCCGCTGACACCATATCACAGTCCAGCACACGGTATCTGCTGTGATATTTGCTGGATAATATTTTTGGTCTCCTACCTTACTGCTTACTTGCATTAAAAGTCCTTTTATCTTTGTGGTTCAGTTTCCTAAAAGCAAAGAATAAATTAAATGGCCTGGAGTTTGCTTTGGCACATGACAGTAAAGTATCGTTTAAGAAGTTATGAATGGCTTATGACTAATTTTGAGATGACAGTGGCTATTTGAATTCACAAATTTTCTGTGGAATTACACTAACTGTTTTTATATGAATTTAATGTATTCAGATCAAAATGTGTGAATATATTTTAGCCGTTTTGCCTGAGATGCTCGTCTCATGTGCAGTTCGGTCTGCTTGGACATCCGCAGATCACACTGATAGATGGGAGAGATGCCGTGGAAATGATCTGTAACTGTGAGAGTGAGGAGACTGATGAGTTGCTGTTGGCTCTCTCTGAAGCCTTCCTAACTCATCAGCTCAGGAATGGAGACATGTACTATCTATGGTGAGTATTTATATAATCAAGTATTTATATGGTCATTAAGTTTTAAAAGGATTCACAGGATTTAAAAATACTTATTTTTGGCACCTTTTTAATATTTCTCTTAGGGACCTTATTTTCATATGGAGCAAGTTGCATCTCAGGGCAAACCCTTCTAAGAAGGGCTTCCTTGAGGAATGTCATCAGCTGATATCTTTGGCGACAAACGTCAGGTCCATCTTCCCGTTTATGAAAATCATCACAGCTGAGGTGAGCAGTCACTCTGTTTGTGGAGAGGCGACTGATATTGCCTGTATGTGCAGTGCTGCACTCCATATGCAACTTCAAATTCTGTCACAGCTAGCGATGATTTGCATCATATTGCATGTATTTCTTCACCTCAATGCTTTAATGTCAAACTGGCTGTTGCAGCTTTAAATATGGATGTGTGTAAAGCTGTATGTTGAGGTAGAAATTATTCATACTGTGATTTAGCCATGACCAGTTAGAAGTAATGATTTTTAAATATGTGTGTGTGTGTGTGGTTGTTACACACCTTTTCACGGGTATAGAAAAGAGACCTGCATATATGTACAGCACAAAACAGGCATTTATTTGTGGTAAAGGTCATCTCTGAAAAGTTAGTAATTACCGCTGGGCCTGAATTGTTTTGATGGCTGCATCAGTCCCCCTAACTCAGTTTAAAAAATTTTGAATTGAATTGTAAGGCTTGTTGGTCTCTGTTTGACAGCTGGGGAATGAAGGCTTGCACTTCTGCATGGAGCTGTGTGCTCGGGCCCTTCAAATGGACCTCCACGATGATCCCACCACCACGTGTGTAATCTACAAGATCATCGCCCATTTGCTGCCCAATGATCTAGAGGTCTGTCGCGCTTGTGCCCTCTTGGTCTTCTTCCAGGAACGCACTGTAGAGTCCTATAAGACTGTGTACCTTCTCTACACCCATCCGGATCAGGAGTACCATGTGGACTTCAGCCCAATAAAAAACCACATGCGCTTCGAAATCCTCCAAATATTGAAAAAGGGACTGTTTTTTGACCCTGAGTTTTGGAACCTTATCACCTTGAGGACGAACTGCTTAAAGCTGATGAGTGAGAAAGTCACTAAAGCTGCTCTGAATGAAATTATGGAGGAAGAAAAGTGGATACCAGATTACTGTGAGGAGGAGTCACATAAATTACATTACGACTCATCAGAGATATACACCAGAAAAGTGTTCCAGAAGCCTGTCAGGAACAAAAATAAGCCTGTTATGCGTCGAATAGTTGTGCCTCCCGAAGTTACAACAGTCTCTCATGTAAAGAGAAGGGGAAGGAAACCAGGGTCACGTGTTATAAAGGTATTAGATGACCCACAAAGAAGATGCTCTTACAGACCACTTGATATAACTCAGGAAAATCTTGTCAAACCTTATGGCAGTAGTTACCTAACTAGATCAGCTGGTAAAAACGCTGCAAGACTACGTGGCCGGAAGCCAAATTGCTTTCAGGAAGGATCTGTTGAGGGGGCACAGAACAAGGCCCCTAACCCAGTCGAATGTCTTGATGACAATGATGATGAGTCACCTTCAGTGGAAGATACAGTCCTTGAAAACACAACTGTGGAAATGGACCAAGGACAAGAGGGACCCCAAGTGCAGACAGATACCCAAACGACTTGTCTTTCAGTGACAGAAGTAACACGTGACGATGTACAGGAAACAGCACTAGAGACCGTGCCCCACCTAGATGACCCATCTGTGTCTTCTGGTCATGGTGTTATGGTGGAGGCCTCCCTTCCCGGAAATGTAGTGTCAGATGCTTATTTCAGAGAGCAAGTACATCAAGTGCTAGAGCCCACAAGCACACCTGAGCTTGACTTCAGTATGGAAGTATCTGCTATGGCAGAGGAGTTTCCCGTTAAGCCACTAGATGAACTACAGCCTACTAGCACATCTCAACCTGACTCCAGTCTAAAAGTATCTGCCAGAGAGGAGGAGATTGGCGATAAGTCGCTAGAAGTACTGCAGTCCACCACACCTCATCCAGACTCAATTTTAGAGGCACCTGCCAAGGAAGAGAGAAGCTTCCAAGAACTTGAACATTGTGAAAAGGAAGGTGACTCTGCTGTAGAGACTCTGGATAAATTGAAGTCTTCTGCTTCATCTTGTGCCGATAAGCCAAATACATTTTGGAAGGCTGCTGTTGATGTGAATTATGCTGCCATTTTGCAGTTACACAACTATTGCAAGATTCCTGAGGAAGCTGTTGAGGATGATTTTGAAGTCATAAACGATGCACCATCAACATTACCCTGTGACCTGGCAGAAGGTCACCCTGAATGCACTGGGTGTCCACTGGAGGTGCTGTTAGAAAATAATACTTTGCATGGGTGTACTCTGCCAGAAAAAGAGACTTTCCTGCGGAAGTCACCCGAAGCTACGGTGCATTCATTCTGTGATGCTGGAATCGCAAAGCCAGAATGTTCTGTAGATGTTTTTGTGGAAGCTGGAACATTTACTCAAGGTGACACTGTAGAACCTGGGACAGTTGAAATGGTGGTAGAGCAGATTGTCAGTGACAGTGTAATTACAGTTGCGGATGACATGCTTCACATTCATGCTGGTGAAAGGGATATTCCCAGCAACTATTCAACTGCTGCTCCTAAGAGAGCTGCTGCTTCCCATAACACTGTCACTGTTGCTGATAACGCATTTGTCTCTGACAGCACTAACCATGTTCATATCAATGAAAGAGCGATCCCTAACGAATCTGTTATAGAAAGTAACGCGACTCATGTCTCTACTGATATGGAGCTCTCACTAGTCGGTCTTGAACGAAAGCAAGTGCAAACCTCCACCTTGGGAAAAACTAGAGAAACGGTTTTAGGAAGCGAGTTGGAAGCTCAGTTGGTGGATGGTCATGTTAAAGCTGAGAATCCTGTCATAAGTCATTATTGTAAACTGTGCAATAAGAATTTCAGGGGTGGTAATATAGTATTACATGCAGTTGCTCACCTACAAAAGGACAAACTGAAATGTATGTTTTGTGGAAAATTGTTTAACCGCCGTCTCATAGCAAAAAAACATGTGTTGGAACATATTGAAAAACTGAAAATGACCTCTGTGCATGGAAATGGGCTTTGTGAAGCTTTGCCATATACAGAACAGTCACCTCCAAACTATAAGCACAAAAACAAATCTGCCACAAGAGTAGCATACAGGGTTTCCACACGACAGAGGAATGTCAGCAAGGAGCTAGCAGGGCCAAGAGTGTCCAGACACATTTCAAGCTCCAGAAAAAAGAAATCTACAACTGACAGAGAGCACAGGGTTTCTTTACGCAAGAAGAACGTTGGTGAAGTACAAGAGGACCAGAAGATGCAAGAAAAACTCTCAAATCCCAGGAAAGCAAAGTCTGTGGACAACAGGAAGACAATGAATGAAAATGAGAGTGGAAAGCCTAGACACCATTGTCCTGCAGGTGGATGTACCAAGACCCCTTTCAGAAACGAGTCATCTCTTCTCAGACATGTAATGAAGTTGCATCCGATGGACATGAAAGTGCTGGAATATATCTTCCGAAGGAGAAATGGAAAATGCCAGTTTTGCCAAAGAGAGTTTAACAGTTTGGAACATTTCCAGCATCATGTTAAAAGGCATGAGCACCCTCTGAAACATGCATGCTATCATTTTGACTGCACACTCCGTTTCAAGACTCGTGCCGAGCTCAGGGATCACATGAAGACACACCGGCCGCTTCAAGCGCAGTGTAATTTTGCTGGTTGCTCACAGCACTTCTGCCACCTTGCCAGGCTACATCATCATGAGCAGAATCATTACCTGCCTCCTCTAGAAGACCACAATGCTGGTGACTGTAACATCCAGACTGAAGAGAAATGCATGGCAACTGTGAGTGAACCCGGTTGTGAATCACTGAGCAGATCAGTAAAGAGGCGTATAAGTTGTCCAGCTGGCAACGGTATTACGAATGTTGGTGAAGAAATGGTTTCACTTGGAACGCCAGAAAAGCATGACGATGTTCATGTAGACAGAACTGCCTCAATCAAGCAGCTTGTGAATGGACACGCCAAAAATGGGGATTGGGCTGCTGTCATTTCCGCCCAAAGTCCGCTAAATGCTACGTGCCCTGAAGGACAAAAAGACCAGGAGACTCGGGAGAACAATAATGTAAATACAGAAAGCAATGGAAAACCAGAATGTACCACGGAGGAACAGAAAAAGGAGACGTCTCACACAGCCCCTTCCTATGGGAAGATGTCTAACAAGCCTTTTGTGCGCCCACCACCCACTGCCTATCTAGATGAGCGACACACTAGCATGCCCAAGAGGAGGAAGTTCTCAGACGTGCACCCACCATCGTGTGAAGGAGAGAGAAGCCCAAGCCACAGCACTCAGAGGCAGCGATGTACCAACTGCTTCTGCTCTTTCCAAAGTGCTGAAGCTTTGCAGAGCCATCTCTCCTCCAGCAAGTGCAGGTCTCTCTTCGGCTTTGATTCTGATGATGAAAGTAAGTCTCACTATATAGACTTCTACTCTTGTGTGATCTTGCTTTTTCAGCTGTAGGGCATTTTTGAATGAGACTGAATGGTAGGTCTTTCTGGGTAATATTGTAATCTGTGTGTGTTTTGCCAATTCCCAGGTGCCTGGTAGATAGAAATATGGAACATGTGGTGATATCTGGTTTCCAAGATGCAGACGTGAAGAATCTACTACTTCTTGTACATTTGGATTGGGCAGCTGTCTGCACACTCCATCTTCAAGGCTGAAGTCAAGAGAGATTCTGATGGCACCTTAGAATGGGTTTGCAATACTGAAGACTGACATGGGGGAAGAGTGAGACTGGGAAGGGCACATTTCATGGCTGCCTCTGGGAGGCACTAGGTGTCTGATTTTTATTTTTAATTTCTTTTAAACCAACCAACCCCCACCCCACCCCCACCCCCCAAAAAAAAAGCATTCATTTGCCATTTTCAGTGGAAGGAACAGAATGTATACGGTTAATCCCCCGCACTCAAAAGAACATACTATGAAGTGCCTGGAACAACGTGGTCAACTTCATGCAAAGATGTTTTCTAAAGGGTCAAAATAAGACAATGTTATTAAAATGTGTTGGTTCCAGTGTTTGAGACGGGGACTATTTACAATTTAGACACACCCTTTCCTGTAAAGAGAATTTTGTGTGAACCACGTGTTTATCCTGGATCTTCGACTAACATTAAAGCATTTCTTATGTCCATTTCTTTGTTTTGTCTGTTCAGTATTGGTTTACCTTTTTTTTGTTCTGTTGGTTCTGCATGTATAATTGGACTGTGCAGTTTTTGGACAAAAAAGCAGAATCTTCTTTCATTGTCTTTTCAATCATTTCATAATATTAATAGAATTCCTATGTTGGAGCAGAATATTCCAGGTCTTCTAAAATAATAGGAGCCAACTGAACACTAATTGAATTCAGTGCGTCTTGGGGTTTGAACCGATTTTTCATCTTTGTTTTTAATAATGTACAGCTGTATTGTGTTTTTTTTTTATGAAAGTGAATTAGAATCCCAAAGTTGGCAAATTTCCAATTTTTCTTAGTTCTTTTTAAATGGTCAAATGTGCATTTTAGCAGAGATTTGTCCTAACACTACTTTTTCATAGTTTTTTCTGGATTTGTCAAAGAATAGATGTGAATGGACTGATGCTGCTTCTAAGAAGTGACACATTAATAAGAACTCCAAACTCAATAAATCCTTCATTATGGCTAAATTTTGGTAGTTTGACTTAAATTATGTTAAATTGATGTGTACTGCTGGATGGAATTATCTACATTTACTGATTTGCAATTCATTTTTAGTGTTTATCATGCATGTGGATGCTTTTATATGACATTGACATGACATATTTTTAAGCACCCATTATATAAAGTTATGATTATGAATATAATGTGCTTATCAATTCGTGTTTTACCCCCACATGTTGGTTTTTTGTATAGATGCTCTGTGTACTACTGGCTGAGAAACCTGGTGTGTCCTGGTGTTGGTCTCCTAAGACCATTGTCACTGGAATAGTTTAATGGATGTTTGGATTTGTGTCTTTATGTATATAAAATCTTATTTTCTATATATAAATGAATATCCTCTTCTACTGTATTTTCCTACAGATACAATGTACCTTTTTAAACCAAAGAAAATGTAGAATAAAGTTATTAAATGCTGTCCAGGTTAAATAATATGTGAACTTCAGTTTGAAATTTCAAGTGTTTTGGGGTTTGTGTATCTTGTTAAGTTCTTCAGAAGGTAAACTGCACTATTCTGACATAAGTGTTTAAAATTCCTTTTACCCCTCAAAACAGCATACATCTTAGGTATTGCACATTTTGTACATTAAAATTGCAAATGTGTTTATGCTAGTTATTACACTTAGTATACAAATGTATGAAATGCATTTTATTATAATCTAATTATATGGTGGTTGTGATAAAGATTTGATCTTTCATTTTTTGTCAGGTTATGTCCTATAGGGGGAAAAAAACTTGTGAGGTTGAGAAGTAACCTGGTAAGAAGTGGAAAAATGTTCACTTTGTACTTATAATTTGGTAGATGGGCGTATAGATACGAGTTAAGGCCATTTGTTTTCATGGGTCAAATTGGTTCTTAGTGGAGGCAATGCCAAAGTTTCATAAGACGGATGGGGACTAACATGAGTTACATTTATTAAGCATTTAGTATATTACGCAATATCTGTTCCTTTTTTTGTATATTAATCTTTGAGATATTCATGAATGTGTTGGATGTATGAATCTGGCTTTTAAGAGTTTCTTGAGTATTCTTATGCAAAATCTTAGGTAGCCAAAGAAAATGTTTGAATGATCTTCATATTGGTGTAAAGCTATGCTACTATATCTGTCAAGGTGTGTTAGTTTAGCCATTTCTAGCTAAAGTCACCCCAGTATTCGAAGCAACCATAAAATGCACCCATGTATTTTTTGAGTCGACCACTATCACATCTCGCATAACTAATCAATTTCTCGTTAATTTTTTAACTAAATAACTAATTAAATTAAGTGAAAATGAATTAACACGGAATGGCTGGGCGTTAAACATTTCTTTTGATTTCCCAACTCGCACAGTACGTTACCTACCGTATTCTTATGATGTCACATAAACAACCACCAAGAGATTGCAACCGAACTCACAACTCAGTCGTTGATGTGTAGGAACCGAAGTGAGGAGGTGTTTGTTTTCAGTCGGAACGTTTCACATGACGGACTTCGACGAAAACACATCGTAAAACCGAAAACGACCAAGAAGTTTTCCATCATGGCAGGCCTGACGGCTATAGAGCGTGATGGTTTTATACAGATTTTAGGTTTTCTGTCGGAGGCTGATTTGCGGGGTCTTTGCGACACGGTAACCAACAGAATGATCACGGTTGCAAACGCTAAAGGTGCGGATAATTCAGGTTTCAGTTATGTGTTACTTTCGTTTTAAGGTGTAGAATCTGTAGATAGTTACTTATTCTCTATTGATGCATCATATTTTAACTGGATAATTTTCGATGTCTCAGTCCTTATTTATATGACTTAAACGACATTAACATGTCGTTGGTCGTGAGGCATATGATCGGATATCGTCTTTTTGCAGAGGCAAAGGAGGCTGTATTAGCGTACAGCCAGAATGCCGAGGAGTTGCTAAAGCGTAAGAAGGTGCACCGAGACGTCATTTTCAAGTACCTGGCGGCCCAGAATATTGTCGTGCCACCCACGGCTGAGAAGAGTCAGCTAGTGAAGGTCACCCTTCAGCTTTGGCGCCCCGGCAAGGTGATTACGGTGCAACCGTGAAATTTACGTTGCATCTCAGTGTATTCAATATAGTTTGTGCACTGTGTAGAAGTTCTAGTGCAGTGTGTGGACTAGTAATGTTTCCTAATGAAGGTTTCTCTTTATAGGTGTCAAAGCCGGCCATAGAGGAAAAGGAGGACAATTCAAATGTGAATGTATCTGATTACTTGACTCTGGGGAAGGCGTTTTGTCTGTGGTTTTTCCAAGCTCTGAACTCTCAGAACCCTGCCAAAGGTCAGCCCCCTGAGCCCTGGGGTCCACAGCACTTCTGGGAGAATGCATGTCTGAAACTCCAATCCACCATGCAAGTAGAGCAGCTGGATGAGTTCCAAGGGGCAGAACTGGTCAGCCTTCGTCTCCTGGCCATGGCTAGAGAGGAAAGACTTCTCTTTAACCCCAACCTTGAGCCTCATGGCCTGAAATGTGTGGCCTCACCACACGGACTGGTGGTAGTGGCTGTGGCTGGGACCATTCATAAGGAATGGGTCTGTATGGGCATTTTTGAGGAGGTCTTTGGGCTCATACGTTCCCCATTTGACAATAAGAACTGGAAGATTAAATCACTACATTTGAAAATAAGACACTGTGACACACTCGGAGGAGAAAATCTGTCATCACCAGCTTTAACATGTGACTCCAGTGAATTACAACTCTATGGTGAGTGAGGATTGTATTGTTACACCACGAGCTCTGTCTTCATTTTCAGTGAAACAAAGCTGAAACTTTTAGTTCTATTTGGTATATTTCTTAATGGTTTTACTCATTTTATTATAATGGTGCGAAGACTTTAATTTCGGGATTAATAAATTTTTCTCTAAATTATGCCTGAATTCTGCATGGAAATGCAAAGGCCACGCCCCCTTAGTCATACTTGTTTTCTCATTACCTTTTATTATTCATGGCCCATAATATAAGGTTAAACTCTTGATTAAAAAATCAACTAGACATTTCATAAAGCATGTTTATAATTTACTTAATTAAATAATTTAACTAATTAAAAATTTAAACTATTGGAATCTGCGGTGTTTATATATGTTATGGAGTTGGATCATTGTCAGTATGTCAATGGCTAGTATTGTAATGTTCCAGAAGATATGTGTGTTTCTATGCATGCATCTCATCTCCAAATGTATGGTTTGTGTATTTTATGAGTAATGCAAATGGACCATTTATCAAAAAGTTTACTTTTCTTAAAGAATGTCTGTGGGTTAAAAACCAGTTATTGGTTAAATGCCCAGCTTGACCCTTCTTGTAAATAATATTAAGTGCTGTTTTTTTTGCCTTTATCAGTTGGAAATAAACATTTACTCTTCAATAAATCCCAAAGCAGAGTTATGCAATTGGAAACACATGTAAAATTCAACTCCTTTCTGTCCACTATAGAACTTGGTCTGTTAGACTACTGATCACTTTCTCCTTTAATTTTACTGACTCAAATCAGACATGTTTTTAGTATCCCTGAAGCGTTTGAATATCTGAGGTAATTTTTAAAAATAATTGCGGACTGTTAACACCGATATGTTCTTTTGCATTTCAAATATGTTTTCTCTCTTGGGTAATTATCACAAACTTTAGAATAAAAAAAAAAAAAAATTGTGTTTTTTTTTTTTTGTATGTAGAGCAATTGACATCACCCTGTTTAGGTTACAATTAAACTAGAGACCATAAAATTTATATTGGAATTTTTATTTGTTGCTCTGATTTAATAATTTAAATGATTTTCCAGATATGTTAATTGATTCCTTATTTTTAAGATCAAATTATAGAAAATGAAAAGAATGAAATCAGTGCTGTTTTTTCTCATCTTTGCTGAAATACTTTTATTGCAGAAATAAGTGGTAATAAAGCTGATGAAATAAACAAACTACCCAGAGACCAAACAAATAGTTCAGACCCTGTAGGTCTAGGAAATATGACAAAATATTTTGCCGCAATTATTTTTTTAATGCAATATTGAACAATATTGAGTGCTACTTGCCTCACTTGTATGTCACTTTGGACAAAAGCATTTCAATTCAATTTATTTGTATAGCACATTCTCACAACATTACATTGTATCAAAGCGCTTTACAGCATCCCAGCCCAAAGCCCCCAGTGAGTAAGCCAGAGGAGACAGTGGCAGGAACAAACCATAAGAGGAGCTGGTCACAGAGGGGAGCCCATTCTCCTGAGGCCGGCAGGGAAAATCAAAGTCCCAATTCACATTTTCCCAGTCTTGATATCTGAGATGCATAGTGGGGGCAGGGAGGTCATCCACTAACATGTAAAATAGCAGCGTAGTAAGTTGTCCTTTATTAAGAGACTGCAAAGTGACTGGGTGGAATTGCGAATTGCATGTGATAGGCTAATGTCTGCTATTGATCAATTGGAGGTTTTTTTCCGGGCAGCAGCCCATTACAGACCTCAGTACGTATCCCTGCTACAGTTCCATGGCCTACAAAAGGCTGTTCGCGGCTGATCCCTGGGCCTCAGATAAGTGGTTGAGAATGAAAGGGTGTAATTTGAGTCTGTCTTCAAACTAATTTTGAAAATTTTAGAGGACTGATCTGTTAGTCAGTGGGTTTGTGAGAGTAAACCTCTCACGCTGCCTGGGACACCTTCAAGCAATGAGGATTAATAATACCTTTCCACCCCAAAATATCTGAATATACTGCATAAATCAGAAAAGTAGTTATTGCAATGGGAGAGCATGAAAAATGCAGTCTTGTGTTCAGTTCATGCTTGGACACATACATTTCATTCTTATTTCAGTGCAATCAAAAATTAAATTTTAAAATAATACTACTAATTCAACAAATGTCATTTTGCTGTATTTCTACACCGAGAAACTTGCCTCCTAATCAGTCTTTCCTTGAGTACAAGGGCATAACTTTGGCTGGAACATTTGGGGGGGGGTTGAGATCTCCACCCATTACGGGGGAAACATGATTATTGAGGAGGTTGTATTAGTTGGTTTTGGTTTATTGAGGGGGCTACAACCCCCCGTAATGTATACCCATGCTTGAGAGATGAGAGTCTTGTGTCTACAACCCGTGACAAAAAATGTGGAATCACTAGTCATTTTATTTTTTTGAGATATGTTTTACAAAGCCAGAATGTTCAGCTATTAGGTAAAATGGTTTTGTGTCATATCTGTGATTTATTTTTTGAACTACATAGGAAAACAACTGACTGAATATCCTTCAAGAGTAATGATTCCATATTTTTTGCCAGGGGTTGTATGTGTAAAAATGTCAAAATATTTGCAAGGTTTAAATCTATGCTGATTTTTCAGTGAATATTACGTATTTGGACCCCGTTATAGTTTTTAATTGGTTTTGATATAACACCTTTAAATCGGTTTTAAATTATTGTTAATACTATTATATGTTAAAAGTTGCAGGTTATCATTTATCTGGAATGAATAGATGCAGCTTGACATAATCACCACAAGGTGGTATCAGGGTTCCATCTGTGGGATGCAGTCCAGGTTATATCGTATTCACACCCGCTACATGAGGAATATTAAGTTTCAGAGCAAATGCATTCTTGAATAATTTAATTAAACTTATTCCCTAAATAAGATACTGCACCACACTGCGCACGAACAGCCGATTTGTTGGGTAATGAAGGAAACGGGTAATCCACTCAATTATTAGTTATTCAAATGTGTCTAAAGTGATGCAAAAGAAAAAAATATATAAATATGTCGGTAGTTTTTAACCTTGAAGTGGAATGAAAATTGCTTTGTATGTCAAAGCTCAGAAAGACATGACTGACAAGACAGGTTAAAAATAATACCACATTAATACACTGCTCAAAAAAATTAAAGGAACACTTTTTAGTCAGAGTATAGCATCAAGTCAGTAAAATATCTGGGAT
>JABFEA020000101.1:1216966-1236147 GCA_019775915.2 Cyphomyrus plagiostoma | reverse complement strand
CCCACCCGGGCCCCCTCACCCCATCCCCAGTGCCCTCCCTGTCGTGCTTCTGTCTCAGCTGCCCCCGCAGGAGCCCGTAGGATCCTCCTGGGTGCTTCGCTATCTCGGCCAGACGGGCTCTGGGGTCACGGAGGCTGTGATAACACCAAAGTCGCTCATCTGCAAGCTAGCGGCCGCCCACAGGTGCCGATCACGCCGGCGGGGGGGCGGAGACATCTGTCGATGCTTATAATCCCAGCTTATTTACTCTGCTTCCCAGCTGGGTAGAAGCACTCACTGATCAGATGTGTCTTCATTCTGGACCAAATGGCCTTTTCATTTATATTGTATGAAAAAAAAAAAGTATTTGAAGTTTTTTTTATGGTCTGCTGGAGTTTGTACAGATACAAAACAAAACCGTGTACAGATACAGGTCATGTGATGCGTGGGGGGTACCAGAACGAGTGTGGGGGGGGCGGCTTGGCAACAACGTGAACATTGGACAGCCACCGGGTTCTCAGAAGCTGGGAGCTGCTGTTTACCTCCTGAAGCCTTTACTTATCATCACAGCTTCTAATTAATCATGCTTGTTAATGTATTCCCCCTAATCCGAGACAAGATCATTGATATTAGCTTTGTACGTTTATTATGGAGCCTTTACGCCTACACAAGCATATCCATATAAACATATAAATGTCTCAAACAAGTCATCTGTCTCATTTCTGTGACCTTTACATCCTGTGCTTAAATTCTGAGGAAATCACAGTTGTCTGGAATGAACACATTATGTATTTAATTTAATCTCTAGACGTTGCAGCCTTAAAATAAACGTTTCATTTTAGTTTAGGAACTCATTAGAAACATGTACTTTACTGGCGCACAGATACTGGAAACAAACAATGCTGCTTTGCCAGGAATAAAAAGGACGACAGAGAGAGAAAGGAAGCGAGGGAATCGATGTGGTGTTCTAGAGGCAAGGCGTTCGGGGAAAAAGGAAAGAAAAAAGACAAAGAGAGCAGGCAGGTAAAACTGAGGGCACTTTGAAACAACCTCCTTTGGGTTTGCATTTCGAGAATGCCACACCTCACTGTGCTATATATGGTAATGTGTGTGTGTGTATGGAGAGAGAGTGTGTGTGTGTGTGTGTGTGTGTGGAGAGAAAGTGTGTGTGTGTGTGTGCGTGTGGAGAGAAAGTGTGTGTGTGTGTGTGTATAGAAAGGGCGAGTCTGTCAGTGTGTGAATTATATATACATATATACATATGACCACACACACAGACACACACAATCGTTGGTTTATACTGTGTTATAGGATAGCAGCTCATGCCAAATTTCTGTCTACATTTATTGTGCAATTTTGCCGAATGACAAATGCAAACGATTGTCACTGCTGGCAAGCCTCCACTCAAACATCCAGTGCCCACCTAGAATTCAGATAGGCGGACTCAGGCCGTCACTGTCCCATGCAGACCGTTCGTCTCCCTTGGGCAGACTGTCCCACTGCACTAGCACACAGCAGAGCTTAGATTACAGAAAGATCCCAGGATTCTCGTATCTTCTGTACATGGTGGTGCCTTTGGTCTGTTGAAGAGGTCCACAGCTTAGGATAACCACACCAGATCAAATCTGACCGGCCGCTGCTTTTCCTTTGAGGTACCGTCCATTCTGTACACATATTGAACTAATTGCAAAATTGATACCCTTATTGTTCGAGCGTTTTTCAGAACGACGTCAATCGTCCGGATTGGGAGGACAGGCTACACTCTCCCCGCCCTACAATTTCCCAGCACCGGTCGGTATTTTACCAAGCGATTGACCTCCTGCAGTTTGTTGAAGGGAAACACGCAGGCTAGCAAGCCGCTGACTACAGATGCAGACGCAGCCAATGACCCCCACCTGAAAGGGCCCCCCCCTCCTGCGGACGCACCCCCCCCCTTACTTCCTCCAACTGCAATTTACCACTTGACTGCTTCAATATGACTGACGGTTTCAATTAATTTAGTCTGCTGCTTAAGTGTGCTCCTAAAGATATAAACTCGTAATCTACTGACAACTGTTAAAACTTTTTTTATTCAAATCTATTTATTTAGCTGCTGAAATAGAGGGTGCAAAAACGTATATCAAACATTTTACAGTTCCAAAACAATTCACACATACAATATGTGTAGCTAAAAAGAAGTTACAGTAAACCTATGGACCAGTTGATTTTACTGTAAAAAAAAAAAAAAAAAGGATGAATAATGTGTAAAATGATCCATTCAATAATTCAATACCATTTACTTGAAAAGTTTGGAATAATTTCATACAAACTTGATATTAAGCACTGAGGTAAATAAACAGGTTCGAGCTGCATGAAAACAGGAGCGGGCTGTGTGATCTCTGCTGTTTGTGTGAAATCTAAGCAAATCAAATATAACGAACATAAATGAGGAAACAGAAGTGCAACGAAGTACCACACACACACACACACACACACACACACACACACAGACAGAGGTTTTTAATTATATCTTTGTGGGGACTCTCCATTCATTTCTATGGGGAAAACTCTAATCCCATCATGTCGACCTTAACCCCCACCCAGCCCTAACCTGAACCATAAGTAACTGAACAGCATATATAAAACTTTTGGCATTTTAGTTTTTTCGATTGCATTCACAGATCTTTGTGGCGACCTGAAAAATTATCCCCACAATGTAAAAAAAACAGGATTTTATTACATTTTGGGGGACAGTTGGTTGAAATAGATAGAAGAGAAATCTAATCCACACACACACACGAACACACGCACACACACTAGAGTTATGCATGGAAAACAGTTGTAGCTCAAAGCGTATGAGCGGCTCGTTCTCTGTGGGCTCGTGGTATTTTTAAATGATTAATTCCGGGGCGTGGAGGTGCAGTTGTGCTGTGGTCCTGTTCAGGTTCTGGAGCATCGTACAATGACCAGCATTAACCCCAGAAATGTAAGATTAGGGAAATAAAATTGAATGTCAGATTGTTTTATTTAAAAATAAGTACCGAACGTTTCCTCCTTTGTGAGTGATTTCAAAATCAACTATAAATTAGTGAGCACTGAAATGTAATCCGCCCCATTAGGGTTCACTGGAGGTAGCTTGTGCGGAGACACATGCCTCAGCATCTCAGCCCCGTGTGGCTGACTTTGACCAATGTCTGGCTTCATGTAATGCACTTTTACAGTATCCTGGCAGCGCTCGCGGCAGCTCACGGGCTGCGAGCTTTGGCTCGCTGCCGGCCCCTTTACTGGGGTTTAATTAGGCAGCATAGTTTGCTGCATACTGGGCTGGTGAAGCTGAAGGCGCCCTGAGTTTCATACCTCATCCATTCCGGGCCGGATCACACGTCCACCGCATCCCGTCCTCTCCAGCAGCCAGAGAACGGGGAGATCTTGCTGTGAGCTCGCTGCGATCTGGAGGGCGTGGGGTGCCGCCGGGGAGCAAAGGGGCTTCCCTTGTTTTTACTGGTTACCTGCTGCTCTGTTTCACCGGGGGCTGGGGAGGAATCACTCGACTCCTGCAGCTTCAAACATCTTCAGCAGCTGCTTCAGCAAAGTAAACACACCCACTTACCCCAAATACACGATGCCAACATAAAGAGAAATACTGCATGCATTGCTGATAATTAAAAATTGGAGTAGATGTATGTATTATTTGCCAAGCAATCGTCAGACTTTTTGCACATTCCCTTTAATATTTTACTAATTAAGGGGATGTGTGTTGTGCAGCCTAATCCCTGAGCTGAGACTTTAATTAGACCGTCTTCTTTTAGATGAGTGGAGTTACTGACCTAAACGAGGCACAGGGAGCAGTCACACTGTCTATTCTGCATTTCTGCTGTGTTGCTTTTTGTTTGGTTGAACAGCATTTTGATTTACATTGAGTTTTAGACACAAAAAATATTGTTGTCAGTTGCTTGGGTAATATGCTTCAGTAATAATATTTTTTTATCTAAGGAAAATTTAGCAATAAATGGCAAATAAATATTCTATTTATTTCAAGATACCATGGCATTTATTATTATATGATTTTTAATATTTTAATGGTATCTCATTTGTTTACTCCATATTGAAAATGAGGTAAATTAATGTAGTGCATTAGCCAAAACGTTGTCATTTTTCAGTAGGTATACTATACATGTGTATTCAGTATGGTGTGTGTATATGTGCATATGTGCGCATACTGTATGTGTAGAATAAATGTTCTAAAGTAGACGTACAAATGTACATTTAACATGAATGGCATAATTTCCCCCGGCATCAAAAAAACAGTGAATCACATAATTGTTACAGTGAATCACATAATTAAAAAAAAATGCCTTTTCTCTCCAGCTCTCTGACCATGGTCTTCCTAGGCAAGAGTGTAAGCCAAGTGAAAGTGCTAGAATCATCTAAAATCTTTCTCAGTCTTTCTCTTGTATATTTGGGCCGTTAAAATGTACCCCTGGCTCCTCAGTGCTGTGATGAAAGGTCACTGAAGTCATAGGGTAATAAAGATAATGGGGATCTTCTCCCAGTCAAAAGACACGAGTTTGCAGTGGGCATAGAATGAGGAAATGTGGGGCCATAATGGATCTGTCGTCAGCTGTGGGAAGCATTCACACACACACACACACACACACACATACACACACGCACACACACACACACACACACATGCACACACACACAGAGGACACACACACACAGATTACACACACATACCACACACACACACAGAAGACACACACACACATACCACACAGAGGACACACACACACACACACGGATACTTTCCCAAGGTAAATGCATCTGATATGATTTTCCATGATTTAATTTCTTTTTTTGTTGTTGTTGCTGAAATTTATATTTGGGCTAATGTGTAAGACGTCTTTGAAATTAACATATTTTTCAGGGTAATTTATCCTTATGATTAAATACAAGTCAGATCTGGTCACTTTTTATGACACTTTGTATCCAGAATACTCTGACAAAATAAACACAACTTTCTGAAATTTCTCGAAACCATAATGATCTATGGAACATACAATAATTTTACTGAAACTCACATTTGCATTTAGTTGTGTAGCCTGTCTAAATGATCAGAGTAAGGATAGGGGAATGGTTTTCCTGAGCTGAAAGCAACCTATACCTATGGAATGCCATAACATTCAGAATGAAAAAAAAAGATGATATACATATATATGCATTTGTATGCACACACACAAACGCACACGCACACACACACAATAAATATGTACAAGCGTGCACGTAACTGGCAAGCAAGTACGCATTCAGCTTTAAGAACGATACGAACGATACGTTTGTAAAAGCGCAAAAGCGTACTTATTTTATGTGCGTTTGCGCTGCTATGGAAACAAAATATTATGCATTTTACTTCTTATATGCTAACTCGACTTCATTTGCGGAATGTGGTTTAAAATGCAATTTTCTTGTCAAAGCAGCGCAAATGCACATAAAATAAGTACGCTTTTACGAACAATCGATTGTCGCACGTGCATGCGTACTGCAGTTTTGTGCACCCTTGTGTGTGTCTGTATATAGGCTATATATATCCACTTCCTGAAATCGCTTGTCTTATCCAGCGTTGGGCGGGGTCCGAAACCTATGGGTTCAAGGTTGGGAACAACTCAGGAGGGGCACTGAAGTCTCCATTGATTTTTAAATAACTAAGTAAAGGGAATCATATTTCACGATAACCTGTATTTTATGCGCTTAATTTTAGAAATAGTATTAAATTGTATTAACTAATTAAATAATTACTAAAAAAATTCAAAACTATATTCCACAATAAAGTTCAACAACTTCTCATATTGATGTATTTCTGAATGACAGTATTCCAGGACATATTCATGAATTATTATATACAAAAAAAAAAAACATTTTAAGTGGTCTGGCACTTGGGCACTTAATTCAGTGCAAAGGGGAGACTGGCCATGTTTGCACAGCACAATCCTTCATAACAAATAATAACATGTTCATCAGCTCTCAGAAGTCTTTTTTGTTTTTTTTATAAGCTTGCCTGTAAGGCTGGTTTGTCTTGCCCGTAACGGAAACATCAATTGCCTTTTCTCGTACGATCTGGAGCTCCAGGTCCTTGAAGACCTCCTACTGCAGAGACCTCCCTGGCTTTCGAACTCCAGGCCCCCGAGGTTCTGGAACCAGCCTTAGCCGTGTGGGAGCTGCGAAAAGGTCACTGAGTGAATTGGTGGAGCTCCTTGGCTGACCTCATGAAGGCAGACAGGAAGCCCACTGCAACACTTGCACAATACATGCTCAGTCCTTTCTGGAGTATGGGAGGCTACCACACCTAGAGGGCTGGGCAAGCAGGTGGCCTGGACATTCCAAGGTTTTTTCTCTGTTTACTTATGACTGTCTTTTGGTGTTTGCCATCCTAAATTATGTATGTATATACAATAATTTACTGTTTTGAGGATTAGGTGCCACATGACGATTAAGGGGAAGGTTAGTATACACGCTGTTGTAACAGTTCTGATGAAAAATGATTCTCTTATGCGTATATAAGCTAATTTATTTGGTTGTCTGCTGCCTCTTAACAAAGCATATACAGCACTGTGCAAAATTTATTTATTTATAGCTATTTATCTAGGTAGTAAGCATATTTTTAAAAAATAAGGTTTAACATTATAATATATTATCCTCCTGAGACCCAAGGAAAAAAGTGTCTTTCAATTTAGGTTATTTGGCCTTGGAGGAAATAAGACATCTTACAATTTAGATTTTTTCAAATTTATTTTTATTTTTAATTTCATAGCATGTCCTCTTTAGTGTACAACAGGAATAAATAGGTTTCCTTACATCATTGAAAAGGTAGATGCAAAAACAACATGTCCACTGCAATGCAGATAAATGAACGGGTGGGCTCTCAGGAGGCTACACCAATAAACAGTGAAACAATAAAAAAGAACAACATCTTGTTGGGTGGTTAGATGATACATCATCATGGGCACCTCAGCCATTCCAAGTGTTACATTTCACCACCAGCTCACTTCATTAATTAACTCAATTGATCAATAAACTTCCTGAGATATTGATTGGAACAACAAGGCAAGTTCGTGGTCAGGTTCAACAAATACATGAGTATACTAGAGTATGCTGCTTGCTAACAGAAAATGTTCTGTTGACCTGAGGAGAGTTTCGAAAATGGTTAAGCTGACGCACTTTGACAGACTGACTAGTTTTACACCAATATAAACATGATCTAAACTTTATTTTGCATGACAGCCTATGACTTTCGCAGAATACTGCATATATTTTACAGGTTTGGGAAACAATTAAGTACTACAGAGCATGTAAATGCACAGTACAGCAATAACATTGCTGGTGACAAATTATTTTCTTATGGTCGTATAACTATTTATTTTATCTTTTCTTGGAAATACTGCTTCTTAATAAAATATATAGGCTTACTTGTATATTTGTCTTAAACATTTTATCTTTGTTACTACCTGTTACTGCCTGGCAAATAACTGAAATTGTAAACTGTTTTTTTCTGCATTTGCAAAATATGCCCTGTAGGAGCAGACACTCAGGCTCTGTTCTGAGACCAGTTTCTCTATAATCCCCCATTTACTGTTTATCTGGATCATAATGTTACAGCAGTGGATTATTGCTCTTGGCTCTCTGCATAGAGAGGAAGCAGTTAATCTAACACGGCAGACTTCTGATTTCCTTATAATTTGTTTCCTGAATGGACCAACCTGTTCAATTTGAAATAAAAGCTTAAACACCACAACCACCACGGTGTCACTGTGATTCAGAAAATCACCTTTTTTCACAACTTTTTGAATTTTTCTTTCCGCTTCAGCCTCTTAAACAAACCACAATTTGCTTAAGAGAAAAACCATACTGACTGAACAGAAAATGGAACTTTTCTGTATATTTACCCCCCCCCCCGAATATATTACATTACACCTGAATTATTTTATGACTTTGTTTTCTCAGAAGAGATTCATGTCTTGCACATGAACATCCTTCTGCTTTGCTCATTCATGGGTTCAGTTGATCTGCTTGATGATGCTGCATTTAAACAAAGGGTCTCATTGCAGCAAAACTTTAAAAAGCAGACATAATTGGTAATAATCCTTTTCATTACAGTAATAACTGTAATCATGAAGAGGATCTTTTTCTGCATCACTTAAGACTGGTGGATTTGAAAGTCGGATCACGTGCATTCCTGTGGGTAGTGTTCCAGCGGTTTGCCAGTTGTTGAGTCAGTCAGAAGAAAGGGAAATCTGTGATTTATGAAGTGACAAGGGCTAATTTTCAATGTTTGGCCTTCTATATGTGAAGTAGACTGTAACGGCACCAGAGTAGCTTCAAGCAGCATCAGAGAGAGGCCTATATTAGTGCTTTTGCTGCTGGAAAAGACCGCCCACCTATGAAGTTGGTACAGGATGGTTAAATGGCATTAAACGGCACTGTGGCCCAATCAGAACAAGTGATGTGAGATAGAGGAATTAATCAGCACACATCTGGGTCACACAGGGTTACACAGGTGGCGAACAGCTTCGCTGTGGAGCTTCACTGACTTTCCCTTGTTATGCTGCCATACGATTTGTTCCCTTTCGTCTTGTAGCTGTAAAATGGCTGTAGTAACGTACGAAAGACAAGGAATATTCTGAAAGAATCTGTAATAAATTTGACCTACCAGCTGTGTGTGAATGGAATGGCCTGGTAAGGGAATCGTTTACACAGGAAATAATTTACCTTTATGTTATTATGTTAGCAATTTTTCATAATCTGTATAAATTGATAAAATCCACTGTGATCTCATGTTTGGCTAAGGATGAAGCTTATCTTATTTAGAGCTGCACTCATGTCATTCTGAGAGGTGCTGTTCTATGGTTCATGGGAATACTTAACTCGAGGTACAGAGAGGTGAATAGTAAGAATGCTACCCAATGAGCGTTTGATTGTGAGAAGGTTTGGGGTTCAGAAGTACAAGATACAAGTCCAAAGGACTTCATTAGGGATGTTTTGTAAGAAGGGAGCCTCTTTTTTCCTTAACACTGCTGACAAACACCATAAAATCTGAAAGTAAATTGCAATATTGGTATGGGTTAGAAGTAAATAAGTTCATCAGCAAGGATGAATGGACACTAAGGAGGATAGTTGCTAAACCCCAGAGAAAGTTCTCCGAAAAAACAATAAAAGACAGCGAGTCTCACAGGGGGGGAATCACAGGTCTGGCACTGCAGGCACCCAAGGCAGGTACAGAATGATGCATGGCCTGGGGCAGGGAGCATGGTTCCTGGACACCTGAGCAAGAGACAGAGCCAGTGCGACCCGACAAGTGTTTCAGCCCCTTTCTGACACAGATTTATATTTGGATAATGCCAAAGGATGCCTTCAACCTTATAGGAGGGGTGCACTAAGCACTTCTCCCTCAAGATGTTCCCATACTGCAATGTGATAATTCCCCATAAAAACTACTAAATTAAATGAAGAGTAATTTCATGCACACCATGATGAATTTAAAATCTGCCCATGGTCTACTGAGTTCCTCCAGCTAAATGTGGCATATTCTGGAGTGCAGAATGTGAAGTTTATTTCTACCTCTTTCTTCCCTCAGAGAAATGGAGGTTTTTCTTCTTTGTCCAAAATCCCACTGCACACACTTCAGCACTTACATGAAACTGTTTCAAAAAGGACTGAAGCTGTTCCGAGATAAAAGAGAGTGCCTTCTCCATATGCGTTACATGAGAGTTGGATACACTCAATCAAGGGTAGCACTGTTACTTCACACCTCTATAGTTCAGGGTTCAAGTCCCACCTCTGTGCAGTTTGTGTGGATTTTGCAAGTGTTCTCTGTTTTACGTCAGTTTCAAGTTTTTTTTCCCGTGGAAAAACATGCAGATACTCTAGCTGGCGTGCTCACAGTATATGAGGTATATGAAGGTGTGTGTGTTTCCATGTCCATGTCTAGTGATGGGCTGTTGCCCCATCCAGTGAGTACTGCAGGTTTCTGTCCTGTTCCTTTGAACAGTACCACCACCCCCCATCCCCCGCCCCCCCAACTGAGTTGAAGACGGATGAATATATGTTTTGACAAATGTCTCACAGAATCATTAACTGACATTCATCCCAACATTACACAGTGAATTTCATTTAATTTCAAGCATACTCATTAAAAAATGAAACGTTATAAAATAACAGTAACAATAAAATATCTATATTTAAAAACAGTTTCAATAATAATAAAAAAAACATAGGGAAGAAATTATGGATTTTGCTTAAATAAAATGACTAAATGCTAAATAAAAAAATGTTTTATTAGTTTGGACTTTATTAATCAATAGAAACTTTTTACAAGGTAAATTACTGTCTTTTAAAAATATAATTAAAAATAATAAATGAATAAACAATAAAAAGACGATATTACTTACTTCCGCATTCACTTTTTAATTACATTTTTCATACTTAAACTGTATGCTCAGTCATTGCTGATGTTGTATATGTCTTTCGCCTTCAGAAAACATGTTCTGTTCCTACAAAGAATATCAAATGTGGTAAAAGGCTTCTGATGCCGTTAGCTGATGTGAAATGATCCCAGAATGGATTAGGGTTTTCTGCATGGCTCCTTGTTTGATAAACAGATTTCTGTTTCATTCTTATGAGGAGCAAGACCCCCACCAGTAATGTAGGCCCTTATAACTTTACCAGAACCAGTACCACTACTAAGTGCCTACTTTCATAACTCCACTGAAGGCTCACCCGCTATTAAATATCTTCTGACTGCTGACTGCGTAAAATCTTATTAAAGCAAATTAAATTTGCCAACAGTTTTGTATAGCTTTGAGGACACAATCTCTGTTATAATAAATTCAGTGATAGAATGGTTAATCTATGTTTCTTTAGTACTTACATTCTTTAGTATATACTCATCTGAAGTCATATGTAATGCTGGAATGCATGTGTCTAATCACTGTCCCTGTCACTGTCACTGTCAGTATGATGGAAGGCAAATATACGCTGGAATAACTGAAATGTAGTCAGGAGTAATTTTATCGCTCAACTTCTTTTCCTGCATCTAAAAGGAAATTAGTTACACATGAAAGCTTCTTAATGGCAGAAGATAGCAGACAATAACAGCAAATTCACAATTTTAGTGTCCAAGATGTTTGTTTGTATATAATTTTCTCAATCTCGGGTCTAATGAAAACTTAAAAATGGTTTAAAGGACTGTAAATGTTGCATTTTAAACATGGATATAACATTTCTTATTTTATAAATCTGAAATAAAAATTGTGAATATATATAATTCCTCTAGTTCCAATGAATGTAGACAGTTTAGAGCAGGTGACGGTTACAGAGAGGCTGAATGGATCATTTTCCATGACATCAGGATTGTACAGCTTGTGGTTGACTATGACAGGACAGAGAATGTTGACCTGCGAAAATGTCTGCAAAGTGTTTGACAATTCCAGCCTGTTTTGTGGGTGGAAGAAGTGTGTGAAGGGCGACTGGCGGCTGGCGTGTGACAGCCCACGATCCGTGCGGGGGGGACTGGCAAAGCCTCATTCTGCATATGGCCCCGGGCATAGCTATCACTCAGCCCAAGTCTCCATTCAAGAAGCCCACCTTCTGTCCCTCCACAATTCTTCTCTTTCTGTTGCATTTAAAGGTGCAAGTTTTGTAAAGGATAAATAAATATATAGACTATTTTTTACTGACAGAAAATGGGCTCTAGTTTCCTCTTGACCTGTTAGCTACCAGTTACCAAGTTCGTACAACACTGCCTTATATTACCAATTCATTTTGGTGAAACAGATCCATCTGTAACATGGAACTAAATGTATACTTATTATTGTCATTGTATTTTTCATTCAGAATAATGTACTAAATACCACAAAGAGCAAGGAGCCATGAGTTACCCTATGCTAAATTAAGCACCTTTGAAAAGAAAAATAACTTATAATATCAGCATTAATCACAGACTTTCTGTAATGCAGTTACAAATTACAGAGCAAAGGGCCAGGGGCTCCGGAATCTGTTGCAGCTAAAAAGAATTAACCATCGTTCATAAAACTCTGCATCCCAATAGAAGTGGCTTGGAAAAATACAATGAAATATACCAGACGACTGGACAATATCACATGAGCATAAAGGAGAAGAAAGCATATGAAATATAAAAATAATATGTGTGATTATATGAAAAATTCATATTGTAAATATAAATATTCAACATTCTACAGCATTGACTGTATTTCTGGTCTCTTCATATTATTGCCATACAAGCTTTCAACAATTCTGTACAGTTAAATTTCAGTTGTATATCAAAATGAACAACGTACGCCTGTACTCATTACAAAATCAGCTTAGCTTCATAATTTTAAATGTCTAGCTTTATAACCTACATAACTTTATCCAAATTACGCGAATAAATTCACTCTTGTTTTATTCCATTTTGAATTGCCATTACAATAAGTGATATGTCCGGTAAAAATAAATAAATAAATAATTGCCCCTTACTTTATCTTTCCTGGAAGAATAACCTGACTCCCCTGTGAACCCGTGCGGCCCTGGCAGGTAGGACCCAGCGGAAAACAGGAGCGCTTCGCAAGAGCCATTCTGGGTGAAGGAGCGCTGAAGACAGAGAAAGCGAGCAGACTCCTCCTCATCTCCGGTGTCAAACTTGACATCAGCCTCTGAGCCCAGAATGGTAACTCGTGTCGCAGCCGGAGCCCTCACACCAGTGGCATGCTTTGTGGAGTTATGCGCCTCGCACTGCCCTCTGAACCGCGGCCATGGATTGCAGACTCGGCGTGCTTTTTCTCGCAATCTTCACATGTAGTTGCGGAGGACAGCTTAGCAGTTATCCATCTAATGAAGGTAAGTTGGCATTACAAATCAACGCAAGTAAGACGGGAATCGTGCTCCACTTCTCTGAGCCGGCTACCAATGTTGTCCGCTACACTTAGTTATAATTATATAGCTATTTAAATAATATGGTCCCGAACGAGCTGTGTAAACCCATTATAAATGTTCAAAAGTGGGTTATCGGGATCACTAATCTGTGCTGCCCGGTACGGAGCGCTGGACGGCTTCATGTGAACTGGGGTCTGGGTAAAGCATGGAACATTTTAAGGGTCCCCTCCGTAAAGCTGGCAAAACGTAAACGGTATAAACTCCTACCGTCGAAATCAGTATGAGGATATTCGTATATATGAGTGAAGAACCGTTTTAATACTTAGTCGTCCAATAAACCTGACTTCCGAATGCTGTTATGCCTTACGTTGTGTTTTATCGTTGCCAGTTATTATGATGCCTGTTAATTATTTGCCGGTAGCGATTACATATTAGCCGCTTTAATAACCACCCAGGGTTTTCACCTTGAGTAACAACGATCTGTAAACATATAACTTTGCCATCATGATTTGAATCTAGTCATTTTTATTTCGTTTGACTCGTAATATTAACAGAAAAGTATTGTAGTGTTTATGGGCTACTTTGTCTGCAATTTATGATGTAGGCTAAGATATTTTATGGGTAGTTTTATAAGGTGTAATAATGTACGTTGGCCTACAGAAAATAATGTTTCCACATTTTCAAATTAATGTCAAGAATTACAGCAGAATAAGTTCACCTTTAGAGAAATAGAATAGCGTTTAAGTTAATTGTATTATCACCTTAAAATGAGTCTGTCATCCGGCCCACTGTATCTTGAATGTTGGGATGTATTAATTACGACTAGTTTGTGCAGTTTCATACAGCTAAAACCCTGTTTTAACCCATGGGAAGCATGGGACGAACAGAGTAATTGTAGCGCCTTAAACTGAAGCTGCCAGTTTTATGACTGTTTCTGCAGTTTTAGACAGATAAAATTCATTTCAATCTCCAGCAAGAGCGAGGCGAACTGAGTAATTGTAGCGCCTGAAAGCTGGCAGCTTTAGACGTTAATATTTCTTTTTTGTATTTATACGAAAAGCAGTTGGAAGCACGTATTTAGAATTGCCATGGTAGAAAATAAGATCAGATTACTAAAAGTCGATATAAATTTGGAGTATACATATTTCAATATCTAGAGATACTTATTTATTATGTATTAGTCGTTACTGCGGACATGATATGTATATGACAAATTTCATGCACCACATATTGAATAGTAAATGCATTTGAAAATAAATCTCACGCTGTTCAAAGTGTAATTGGTTAATAAATATTTTAACCATCATGATAAATTAGTCATTTAAAATGAAATATATAAAACACATCTGAAGGGAAAAATGCACATTTGGAGTATGATGGCTTTTGTCTCATTCCGTGTCGTCTTTAGTGTTAAGTCACAGATGGTACCACGCGGTGGATGCGCACGAGCTGCGTGTGTAGTAATTTGTGAAGCAAACTGAAATTAACTTGATTTGTATGGATATTACAAATACATTTAAGAGTTAATAAGTTTCGCTTAATTATATTGGCCTTATAATCTATAGCTTTTTTTTCAATCAGTTTCTGTTTCATAACAGCTGGAACTGTAGACTACAATTCATTTTAGGTACAGAGTTGCATCTAAGAACTATGGGAGTTGTCCTGTTGAGAGAGTACCCCTGCCCTGTGCCCTGTGCTGTCTGGTACACGGTCTAGGCCTCCTCTTGCAGTCTTCTCTAGGGTAAGGGTTTGGAAGGTGGCTGGCTGGATGTATGGGGTTGTAGGATGTTTATGTTTTAATGCCTATTGGGGTCAGTTTTCTATTAATCTGCCAAGAAATGTGTTAAAGCCTAATATTGAGTCTTTAACTTACTTCCATGCATTTTGTGAATGCTTTGCTCAGTGTAGTACTTTGCGTTTGTTTGAGTTTAATTGCGTCATGCCACCAATGTATACGTGTAGTCTGACTTGAATGTGAGTGTATGTACATCATGTTTAATGACCTGAACTTTTTTACGGAAGATTAAAAAATAGTTGGGCTAACAAGTGTGTATTAATATTAGCCACAACCTGTGTGTCTTTGTCTGAAAAAAAGAGAAAAATGACATCAAATACAATATACGTAGAATAACTGCGTTTACTGTATATGAAAATAGCGATTTTTTTTTGACTGAACGTAATTCTTAGAAAAATGAACTGAAAATTAGTTGCTGTAATTCGTTTTGGTTTGAAGTTGCCGAATACCATGTTATTTATTTTCCTCAACATTTCAACACCCTGAATTGCCCGGAAAAAATTACCGATAACTGTTATTAGAAAATAAACTACTGTATACAAATTGCATAATCATGACTGTATTTCCACATCCTACACAATATGCACTTAATATAACGTACGACTCTTTAATACGTTGAAGAGTGGAGTTTACACGGACTATTCATTTTAACGCTATTGGTATCATGTTAGCTACCAGATACAATCCATCTTTCCATCCGTCTTCCATGCTTATCCAGCACAGTGTAGTACTGTATATTACTCCAACGAACAGTATTTTTATGGTATAACAACCTGGCAGCGGCGGTTCAACCGGCAAGGGTCAGTGTTGAGCTACAGGTCCTCCCGAGAGCTTCAAAAGCCACTCCAGTACTCACAAACTAAACCTAAATTTAACAATAAAATAAAGCCGAAGAAAGGAAACGAACGAAGCAAACGCGCCAAGACTTACAGTCATACTACAACTAAAACAGCCATCGCGAATTAAAAATGCCATATGTTAAATATTTGAAATGTCACCCTAGACTTGATTTTGGCAGATGAAACTGCAACATTTAATTTAATGAGCTTTCTCTTAGAGATGTACTCATGTAGTAACATGAACCTTAATTAAAATAAGCCCTTAATTTTGTCCTGTATGCCTTTGTTTTGAATGTGCTATCATAGATTTATACAATAGCTTGCTCTTAACACGTGTAGTTTAGTTAGTTTTGTAAGTGTAAATAAACTAATAGACAGCTATTAATGATTTTGATGGTTCTAATTGTTTCATCCTTTTTCCCCAGATGAACAAATAAATGATTGTAACTCGAGTGGGATAGTTGAGTTTTGATGAAATGTTCTTCATGCTAATTTCCATGGTGCTTATAGACTCTGGATATTCGGAATGTACTGCTAATGAATTAATCAATTTCTTACCAGATAATTTTTTCTGATTCAGTATTTTTCTATACATCACATGTTCCACTTATTAAATTTCAGGATTCAAGCAATATTATAATTTTGTTTTCGGCAACTTTATTGATATTTTATAACTTTTAATATTTTAGTTATTACTTATTGCTCACATTAATAGTAAAGACGCTTCTCATCTGAAATCTGTGGTAAACACAGAAACACAAAATGCTCATTTTTGGCTAAACTTTTATCCCTCATGCCAGCATTTAACTCCAACTTGCTGAATGTTATGTGTCTTGATTACAATAAAATATTCATTATGTGTTGGCCTGGCTACTCACCAGATCTTGTTAACAAGGTATTCTGAGCAGATGTAATTCTTCAAGGTTATTGCTGTTCAGTTTGTTTGTTGACTACAGTCACTTATACGATTGTTTCCCTCTAAATATAATTTAGCTATAACACATAGATTTATGATACTTGTTGGTATCTGGTTTATTTTCATTAGTGTTTTCTATTTTTTAAATATTAAGTAAAGGTTATGTTAGTGAATGTGTGTTTTCCCTCATATTTCAGTACAGCATGACTTAGGAAACTGTTGGTTCAGACGGGTTCTTGCACAAATAAATTACTCCTAAAAACATTACTCCGCAGTTAGGAATGCACTGCTCTCTGACATTCTACTGCCATGAATATAACTATAATCAAATAAACAAATAATCTAGCTATCATCTATGACTGCAACAAGCGGATCTTTCATTTCATGGGATGGTTTCTCATGGTGGGTGACTCAGCGTTGTTTTCTGACAGCCCAGGGGGTGCTAGGTCCAAATGGAGCGTCAGAGTTCTGCGCGTTCTTGTGTGGGTTCTCTGGCTGTGTCCCACAGTCTGAAAACACCGGCGACTTTAAACCGCCCTTTGTAAAGCTCTGGCATCCATCCTCTGTGGTGCCAGGATGAGCAGAGCCCACGTTGCGTAAGTAGCGATTGACTGTGGATGGGGGCAGGGGCGTCTGAGGGGCACAGATACCCTGGCAGACCCAGTAGGCACAGCACATCACAGGGGCAAGCTGACATTTTCTCTGGCTCAGAATTTCTAGCCATGCATGTAAGCATCTAGCATGAGAGAATCTTTTAGCCTTAATTTGGTAGCAGTGGACATTAGCTCTATAAGGACTAGGCATCTAATTTTCGTCCTGTACAAAAATGCAGGAGCCTACCCCAGACAGTGGGCCAGTGTGCAAAACGCAGGCCTTCCCAGCACTACAGTCGCAAAATGAAAGAGAAATGGCAACTGGAGACAATTAATTATCCTGGATTTAATTAGCTTACATTTTATTTTTCTTATTGCATTCTGCGATGTGATTTATATCCTTAATTAAGAGGTAACCACATAAAAGTTTTATAGTACTAAAACAGTTATAATTTGTGGGTCGTACAGTGATTTCCTGTCAAATGACTCTTCCCTGATTCTTCCAAATAGTATCGGTGCTTTTCTGCAGGAATCACTTACAGATTTATGCTTCCTCTCAAAGTGACCTGAATACTTTAAGCCAACCTATAATATGCAATATAGTTACTATATAGTCTTGTTAACATAGTAGTAATATTTCTCAATATAAGAAACAAATTATGTCAAAAGTTTTAATAAAGGTAAACATCTGGGAAATCGCCGCAATCAATAATCAGCTACAATTATGGCTTAAACTGAAATGGATGCAGACAGATTATCTGAAAGTAACATTTATCTAAAATGAAGACAGATATCACTATATTAAGAAGCTTAAAACACAGAGTGCTGTTTGAGTCTGCACAAGCTACTGTTTTTACCACATGCCTATTTACTATTTGCTACTCATCTTTCTGTTGTGTATCCTGCCTTGTATTTATTATCTGTCTGTTATGCCCTAATTGTTAGTTGCTTGTTGTCATGGTGTCTCCCCACAGTAACAAGCTGTGCCAGCAAAAATATCCACCTACTTATGTTGGTTGTGTGGCAATAAACACTTTTTCAGATTTTTTTTAATTTTCATTTTATTGAGTTTAAATTTAAAGTGAATTTCTTTTTTTGTCAGGCAAATAAATAAAAAATAAACATGTGTGTCTGTGTGTGAGAGAGTGTGTGTGTTTGTGTGCGTGAGAGAGAGAGAGAGAGAGATATTCTTACCTGACTGTCATGTGACTGCTAAGGCAGTGAGCCAAGACATTTCTGATAAAGGTAATCAAGACGCATACCCCCCCCCCCCGCACTGTCTAGAAATAACATTTGAGAGGTAAATTTAAAAAGGGAGACAGTTTTTTCTTCTGTGCCATGAACGTTCCTCTTCTTCTTTACTGCACACTTCACTGGTATTTCTTTAACACAATGCACAGTGCTCTTTAAAACCCAAGACACAGTGCAGATTTTGGGATACAGGGCTCAGTCAGCATTGTAAACCCCCCTGTTTCTTGGAGTGGGGCTGATTACGGGCTTATGGGTATTTAGGAAACATTGCCGTTGGGTGAACATGATTGTTTCTTTAGTTTTCATGCCGGAGGTGTTTTTGTGGCGGCGTGCTCGACAGAATCAGCTCCGTGCCCGGAGGAAGGCGTTATGAGAGCCGGAGCCACCTTTTCTGGGGCCCTTCAAATGCGTTTACACGTGTTCGCCTTAAAAATAGCCCTGCTATGGTTGTTGATGTTGTAATATAAGGTGGACTGAAACATCTCAAGCATTTCGAAAGAGGCAAAGGAAAAAACGGGATTCGTCTGAATCCCTCACGGCACACAGGCAGAATCGTTATTTCATTTTGAGGGAGATTGGATCTGTTCTAATTACATGATGTGGTAGTGACAGCCCGCTGTATTCCAGTATTTGCCACAGTCTGTGTCACATGTTTCAAATTTAATTGTGGTCTTAATCAAGCTTTTCTAAGCACTGCAGTTAATTTAATGTTTACCCTTCTTCATATCGAGTAAATTTATATGAAACACTGCCAGATATTAGATCGTGACATTTCTGAAAGGTTTGAAATGGGATAAAATTGATGTCTATGGTTATGGAGATTTTACATAACCTTAATAAAAAAAAATAGTGTTTTTAAGATGGTAACATAATATTACTGTCATAAAAAAATGATTTTATTT
>JABFEA020000101.1:1200848-1214089 GCA_019775915.2 Cyphomyrus plagiostoma | reverse complement strand
GTAGGTGATAAAGTGAGCTATGTACTGCGGGCAGGTGACAAAGTGAGATATGTACCCCGGGCAGGTGACAAAGTGAGCTATGTACCCCAGGCAGGTGACTAAGTGAGCTATGTACCATGGGTAGGTGATAAAGTGAGCTATGTACTACGGGCAGGTGACTAAGTCAGCTATATACCCCGGGCAGGTGACAAAGTGAGCTATGTACCCTGGGCAGGTGGACGTGAAGCGGAAACTTAGAACCCTGTCAAAGTACATATTGCTACATCCTGTAGCAAATAAACATCTCACTGCACTGAGCACAAGCAGGACATCCAGATAAGGTCTTTGTTTAATATATAATTTATATGGTGAAACTCACAAAAGAGCCTTTGGAACTGATTAGTCCAGCACTAAAATCAGAGATGAGTCAATACCAGAAATGCAGAAACATAATGTGATTCCACGCAACACCGGTTGCTCTATAAGGAACGGAAATTAGATTGGCCTGCAGTTACTGGGCCTGCAGTCACTGGGCCTGCAGTTACTGGCTCAAAGTTCAGATGTGATCCGTGTTCTGCAGTGAAGTAGAAGCGTTAATAGTGCATTCTGACTGCTCTGCCCTGTTATTTCCAAACATGAAGTGGAAATTCCATCAGATGTATCCATTTCTGAACCAGCTGTCAGTAGCTAGACATGCCTAAATAGCTACCGTAAGTGGCTCAGACTATGATCAAATTAGCATAGGGCTGTGTTCTTGCATAATTCCTTATTAGAATTTATTTCCTGTTTTACTAACAGAAAGAACAGGCACTTTGTTTATGCATGGTTGCTTAATCGGACAGAATATGTACAGGAACCAGTGGCTCCGATTTATTCAGACTTGTGTTTTTTTTCTTCCACAGTTAACCTGCTAGATTCAAAAGCGAGTCAAGGGGAACTTGGATGGATTTCCTACCCGTCTCATGGGGTGAGTGTATCGCAGAGCTGCCAGATGACCCCCCCTTCTGGGGGGTGCGTGCCCGTTCAGCCTCGCGGGCATCTCTGCGCGGCCCGACTTCCTCGAAGTCTCCGCCTCTTACTGCGGCTTCTTACGCTCACTCAGCTTCACATCTTCTGGCCTCAGGCTCGACGCGTCGGTGTAATAAAATCACAAATAACTGGGACAATAACGTAAAAAATGTAAAATTGGAAATAAATAAAATATTAATGATTTATTATCATTATGCATCACGGAAAATCCCCAAACACATTTTCATTAATTTCCTATTTCCCATAGAGATGTAACGTAATGGTTTTCTGAATGGAAGTGTTTATTTTACCGGAAACGTTTTTCCTGCACTTACCCTAGCTCTAAATCATTTTATGAAGTGTTAAAATTACGCATTGGCACTAGCTTATGGTAACACACCAATTTGTTCTGGGTTACCTTTACTACGTTCTAAGATCTATAAACAAAATCTCCATTTATTTTAATTATTTACTTTGTTATGAAAGGGAATATATACTATATAAATTATTTTAATATAGTGCTATTATGCTATTTTTCCATCCATCCATCCATCTTCCAAGCACTTCTGATTTGGTTTGGGGGGTCGCCTGGAGCCTATCTCAGTAGCATAGGGCACACAGCAGGAGTAAAGCCAGAACAGGAAGCCTATATATTGCTGGGACCTATATGCATGCTGCATGAGGCACCACTTACCCTAACTATCTTTCTGTGGATTGTGTGCGAAAACCCGAGCCCCTGGAGCAAACCCAAGCCACACTGGGGGATCATGCAAACCTGCACGTGAGAGCAGAGGCGGGCCTGATACCCCCACTGCTGGAGGTGCCAGTGATACCCACCGAGTCCTCATACCACCTTTAGGCTATTTCAGCGTTATGGGTATATAACTTCATATATACCTAAAGCCTGTATACAAATTATGGTATCTTAAGCAGAGCGAAAATAGCCCCCCTGGATCTGTCAATGAAAGTAAAACAAATCATTAATCCTGACCCTGTTAAACTCTTCTGTTCTTCGTCAAGGTGGGTGGGGGCAAGACATCAAACCCTCCTGAGATAAATTACTAATAATCACTTGTGACCGCCCCCCGCACGCGGTCCGGTGAGCATCTTACCCTGATATCCCAGCCGCGTTAGCCAGGCTGGCCCTGCAGTGAGGACTAATCACAGCGATGAAGCGCTGGAGGCTGCCTGCAAGGTCCTGTCAGCGCAGTCCTGCCATAACCGCTGGAAATGTGCCCTGTGCAGACAGCGTTGTGTACTGCAGCCTCTCCGAGCGGCAGTGGGGCTCAGCCTGGGATTCATTATCCCCCCCCCTACTCCCCGCCCCCCTCATAGTCACACTGAGCTCCATTCGGTCCCTGAATAGGCACCATGAAGCTCGCACATAGGCGCACACGCCCCGCCTGTCCCACCAGGCAGCCCCGTGCTCGTTCCCATTTCCAGGGAGCGGCCCAAAGAGCTGGAGATTATCAGATAATTGGAACGTGACGATAGGGATTTGGGCTCCGCCCTGTGTGAGCGCCGCGAACTTGGCGGATGCTAGCCCCTCCATGCTTGGCTTGAAGGTCCAACAGCGGCCACTGTGTCCCAGCACAACATGGCACCATGTTTGGGAAAATTAAGGAAGTGTTGATTATGAAGTATATGTATAAATGAAGTGGATGAGTGTGTGAGTCGATTAGCCTTTAGCTAAACTAACAATAAAGACAGCAATGCATGACCTCATTTGACACCCCCCCCTCCTTGGAAATGGTTTTACTTTACTGCCCAAGTAACTTTTTTCATCCATCTTTTTTTGACAGTAATGCAATTTGTCCAGCTTGAATGGAGCATCTGATGCACCTTCCAACTTTCCCCTTTCATTACAGTTAGATACTTCTTTAGATTTCCTCGAAATGGATGGACTCATTCATCCATCCCTCCGTATTAACAGAAGATAATGTAACTTTAGTATTTTGTTGGTAACAAAACTCTCTTGGTTCTCCAGAGGCCTGGATAAAAAGCAGTTACAGTGGATTAAAATTAACTTATTTTTATTTATCTACTGAAACAGCTTTGGACAATCAGCTCAACTCTCGTCACGGTTCTGAAAGCTATCTCTTTCTCTCCCTCACACTCTCTCTCTCTCTCTCTCTGTCTGTCTCCCTCTATCTCTCTCCTTCATTCTCCCTCAACAAGAGCTGAGTCTGCAAGCCCATACATGGGATCCGAACCCACAGACATGTTGCAGAAAACATCAAACACTAACATATTACAAGCACTTTCTGTATGAACAGTCATCACTTTCAGCTACCGTCTAAAAGAAACTTCTAACCACTTATCCTGGTCTGGGTCACATAGTTTACATGGAGATAATAGAAAATGTTTAAAATATATTAAGCATTTCAAATCTAACCCTGTGATACTTTTTTCCTTTTCATTGTAAATTTGAAATACTGACCAACGTCCTCATCTCCCAGCAAGCAGTGTCCCGTCTCAAATCCACTGACATTGTTTAATCCTGAGAGAGCCGTTAGCAGGAAATCTCAGATTTTGTTTCTGCAGATGGAATAAGACAGTGAACCAGCATACTGGATTCTGGAAGAAGCAACTCTGAAAAATGTCCCACGATTCGGTGTGCAGGTTCAAGTTGGAGAGGAGTGTCTGTTCTATAAAAGCATTAAATTAGCGAAAACCAATCCAGCTCCAAAGGAAAGGCCATTATAAACAAGGATTATTGCTTGGGAATGATAGATGAGACTAAGAATGTGTGGTTGCAGAGCATAACTTTTCACTTTGACCGCAATCCTACTGTCTCAGCTCCACATGCGATTCAGCGCCTTCCTTTGCAGCATGACTGTACCTGGCCTTGATATCCATCCAAGCTCCAATCAGATTCCCCCAGACAGATAAATTCCTGCTATGTTATGTTATACCAGTGCATCACCCCCTGCACACACACACGTTTTAATCATTCCATCAGGTGAAAATAAATTCACATCCTAGCAGTTACCGGATTGGATTTCAGTGCAGAGCATGCTTATGAACACTAAACACATTGTTCGACTTTCATTTACGTAATGCGGCCTCAGGATGTTATTAATATAACTTATTTTTCTGTAATATGACTCTGAGAGAGATTATTCTTACATTGCGTATATCTCTAAAGCGCAGTCGTTTCTCGTGATTGTCTACTTTCACCAAAGGGCTTCATTCTGAAAGTGTTTACTAGTTGGCCTGGTTTCTCGTTAAGTGTACATGAGGAGACAGCAGCGCTTGCCAAAATGCTAATTTCAGTGTTTGCATGCGTGCAGCTTTCCATTGGCTTGGGAAATTACGACTGTAAAACGATACAGGGGTCACCATTGTGCTGATATTCACCAAGTCACATTATCGGCCCTATTGTAATCTCCCAGATGCCAAAGCACACTTTTTTTTGTTCACTAATTCTGACCTTACACCAAAAGTTTAGCATTGTCACAGACAATAATCTCTCATTGATTATGCCCTATTAGTAATCTATCTATGTAACTTGCACTTAAACATCTAGATTCAGCGATTGTTGCTGTGCTACATTGTATATTTAATTGAATTAAATCTTAAATGTCAGCATTGTGTATCAGTGACATATTTTACAAAATAATGTAGCTGGTGTCTCTCTGTGGCTGTACCTCTTCGCAATTTAATTTTTTTGGTCAATATTTAAATTCTTCCAGTGATGGAGCCTGGATATGGGATGTTACATTACAAAAAAATCAAGGTCATAGAGTGAATATCTGTAGCAGCGCAGGAGCATTTTCCCTTTAAATGGGGTTTAGTGTCTCTTTGTCGCACGACTGCAAGCCATAATCAGTTCTAGGATAGCAACAGTCTACGCTCAGTGCCAAAACCAGATTTTTGTGACATGTATTTATTTACTTAATGTTAATATTTTCAAAACAGTTTCCATATGTAATTGGGGCAAACAAATAAAAAAAAAAAGTACAGGAATATGCGAGTGACATTGTGAGACTTGGTCTTCCTCCAAGTGGTTTTCTGTTCATTCTTATGGGAAAATTAGAATCACTTTTCAGCAAAATTGCTTTTCGCCCCAACTGCTGGGTCCTATCCAAGGGTGGAAAATAGTGACCCACTTTATTCGAAAATACAAAGGGGGGAAAAAAAAAACACGTACATTGAGCCATGGAGCCTTAGATGTGGAAAGGATCTTTCTGCTGGGGATGTCACCCCCCGCTGCTGGAGCTGTTGATGGTAACACTGGTCCGGGGACCTTAAAGAGATGCTCCTCTGTCTCCATGACCACATCATTTCCATTGGCAGTGTGACATGCTACATACGACATGCTGCAGCAGAGGCTCGGGTCTGTCGGCTGGCCTGTGCCGCGCCACGCTATTCCAGGCAGTCCCTTTGCGTGTGAAGCGGAGTTTAGGCTTAGGGAATGTGATGTCGATCAGGGGAGACTCGGGAGGCTTCTCCATTTCACTGGCTCTGTGTGGTGCTTCTGAGAAATCCACCACTACATCTCACTCGGGAGATCCTCAATAGCAGTGAAAAATCACTCAGAAATGATGCTGTGTGAGAAGTGCTGGAAAGGGTGATGGATGTGCAGGAAATTCAGGTTCACCACGGACTGCTTACGGAAAGTATTAATAACAAAGGAATCATTTTAAAAATATGTAGTCCGGCTGCTCTAGTTACTAACCTCAGCTAATGCTGCCTCTCCTTTTTATCTATAAACACACAATGATGGATTATTAAGAATAATTACATTCCGTGATGATCTTCTGAATCAGGTGCCATTTTTTTTTCTGGTCGTTATTGCAGACTGCTGACATTTCTTATGGAACAGAGATAGAAGAATCTTGCCAGTTCAGAAAGAGGCCTCTTCGTGGGTGTTTTAATTATCCTGAAATTACACCCAAACAAGCAGATCCATATATATGTTGACATGGCACATCGAATAGGGAGAGACTTAGATCCCTTCACTGCTTTTATATGCTGCAGGAGTCCAGAGCTGTTCACTGAACAACAGGAGTGCAGCTGTTTACATCATCGAGTTTTTGGGGCATATTTATAACCCAAAATCTCTCTGATGACATTGACTGCAGAGCCACTGCTGCCTCATATGGATCTATCTTCTAACTATGTAACCTTATGTGTTGCAAAGCTGCTGATTAGTGAATTTTCAAAAGAGTCACAGTGAAGGTTACAAAAATAATAAAAAAGCGATATCTCTAAAAAATGTAACAAGACTGAGTGTTTCCCGGATGGCTGCAGCTAAAATGTCTTAATTTTGCATGTCATGCCTTTGGAAAATGACTGTGTATTAAAAAAATATCTCTTTTCTTGAAATGAAATCAAAGCTTGTTACATTTCCCAAAAACCCTGCATTTTATGGATCAGCAGGATCATATTGTACTCTGTAAATAATGATCTGATTCATCAATACTGTGGTACTTTGGTGTCTATACAATGCATTGGCACATCTTTAGGAATCTGCAAATGACTGGATGAATAAATGTTTCTCTTTTTGGTCCCAGTGGGAAGAGATCAGTGGGGTTGATGAGCACTACACGCCTATCCACACCTTCCAGGTGTGCAACATCATGGAGTATAACCAGAACAACTGGCTGAGGACCACATGGATTCCACGAAACTCAGCCCAGAAAATCTATGTGGAGCTCAAGTTTACCTTGAGGGACTGTAACAGCATCCCCCTGGTCCTGGGCACCTGCAAGGAGACCTTCAACCTCTACTACCTGGAGACAGATGAGGATCAGGGGGCCAAGTTCAGGGAGCACCAGTTTTCCAAAATTGACACCATTGCAGCTGATGAGAGCTTCACGCAAACTGACCTGGGTGACCGCATCCTCAAGCTCAACACAGAGGTGCGGGAGGTGGGACCCATCACCAGGAAGGGCTTCTACCTGGCCTTCCAGGACCTGGGGGCCTGTGTAGCCTTGGTGTCAGTGCGAGTATACTTCAAAAAGTGCCCCACAATGGTTAGGAACCTGGCTGTCTTCCCCGACACGGTACCCACAGACTCCCAGTCGCTGGTGGAGGTGCAAGGATCCTGTGTGAATAACTCCAAGGAGGAGGAGACTCCCAAGATGTACTGCAGCACCGAGGGGGAGTGGCTGGTGCCGATTGGGCAGTGCCTGTGCGATATCGGCTATGAGGAGCGCACCTTCTCCTGCCAAGGTAAAGCCTCCGCGTTTGTCTCTCCTTGTCTCCATTTCTGTGTCTTTGAAGTGCACTTTTTGTTAGAGCAGGGCTGTCGAACAATTCCCTGTAAACTGTGTGAGATATATATATACATACATACATATATATATATCGTTCTTTTTCCAGTATTCTGAAACATATATGTTAAGGTATAAATAGCATAATAGCATAAAGTTTATGATCAGCTGCAGAGTTTGGTGAATCTCCTGCTTGAAATTTCATGCCCTGTTAGCAGCGAGGTGGGTGTTGTGTGGTTACTGACTGTTCAAGACCGATGCCTTTCAGCGGCTGCTGCAGCTTGGGAAGCTGATGGGCTGGGCTGTAAGAGTAATGAACCTGGGGTATCTATAAGAGTAATGAACCTGGGGTATCTGTAAGAGTAATGAACCTGGGGTATCTATAAGAGTAATGAACCTGGGGTATCTGTAAGAGTAATGAACCTGGGGTATCTGTAAGAGTAATGAACCTGGGGTATTTGTAAGAGTAATGAACCTGGGGTATTTATCCGCAGCAGAAAAAATGCAGTGCGCATTGCCGAATTGACCACCTTTACCATGTTAATACGACCAAAACATTTGGGATTTCACACCATGACTCTTTACTGGGTATGCTGTTTTAGAACATGGAGGACAGTTTTTTTTTTTTTCTTTTGGCGTAATTATGATATGATATGATATGATATGATATGATATGATATGATATGATATGATATGATCAAAGTCTGAGCTGCCATGATGTCATGGTGATGCAAACATTGTTGAAATGGTACAATGTGTCTCAGGCTTGCAAGCCCATATTAAAAGAAGTGAATGCATGTTTATTTGTTTGTGAATGACGTTAAGGGAATCGCAGACGCCAGACACTCCTTCACCTTCGTACCACGCTAAGAGCTGTCTCACTGAGTTTTGTCAGAAGTGGCTCCTGATTCCTGCTTTGGGAATCAAAACCATCGCAGCCTGGGCTGGTCTCAGATTCTCTCTCATTCAGACATGGCACATGGTTATTTTGAGCACCTTTTCAGGGCTCTACCTCATGCATGGTCCTTCTGGTTATTTAGTTTTACTGGATTTAGAGAGATGTCAGAGACAGAATTGTGCCGCCAGCAGGGATTTGCATGATTGCTCTGAAGTGAAATATTTGAATCAACCTGGAAGACATATAATAATTTTAAGTGAAGAATAATGGCCTCATTATCTGTATGAAGCACGTGTAAACTTGATATGATATTTATGTGATTCTTTTCTTTTATTGAAATAGACCTACATATCAAAGATACACTGACCTGGGTGCATGAATAAGTATTTGGGAAGCTGCAGACGTGCTCAGTCGGGGATGAGTTACACACATAGGCCTCCACCCACTCAACCTGTTTCTCTTTGTGGTGTCCAGATGGTGGGTTCAATAACCTGCTTGATATCTGGGTGCGGTCTCTCCGTCGGACTCGTGGCTGAAGACGAGCGTGTGGCAGGCGGCAACCTTATTACTGCTCACGGTCCTGCAGGGCAGGAATGTCACACTCCAGACTGTAAACTTATTCGAGTGGTTTGAGAAAGCTATAGCGTTAAGATAAACTTTGCATTTCCTGACCTTCATCATCAGGCTAACACCCAAGTAACTAAGTGTGAATTCTCCCGATTAGCCACTCGGGCACTGCTGTCCAATACAGTAACCAAACCCAACTTCAGTTTGAGCTTCAGATTGAAATATTATTTGCGTGCATCTCTACACCCTGATAATGAAGATATTAGGAGGCAGGGAGCCACACGGGAAGCTCCGGATGCCATAGTGAGACGACTGTGACAGATCAGCTCTGATTATTGAGAGAGACGTTGTACGGCAGACGGTTCCTCATTACTGTGAATCCTCATCACTGTGAATCTGCATCACTGTGAATCCTCATCACTGTGAATCCGCGTCACTGTGAATCCTCATCACTGTGAATCTGAATCACTGTGAATCCTCATCACTGTGAATCCGCATCACTGTGAATCCGCATCACTGTGAATCCTCGTCACTGTGAATCCGCATCACTGTGAATCCGCATCACTGTGAATCCTCATCACTGTGAATCCTTGTCACTGTGAATCCTCATCACTGTGAATCTGCATTGTGCTCCTACGCTTGGCACAGAGGGTGCAGCAGTCATGGAAAGATGGAGCGAGTCCAGGCTTAGCACTGCACTGGAGAAATGGTGCATTATTTGCCGGCTCCTTTATGAAAGCTTTGAGCTGTGCTTGTTGTTGTTCTTTATGTTTCCACTCACTCGCAGGCTTGTGTGCGCCGCGGCTGAGACCTTCAGCTGTGTCCAGACAGGTGTCTGTTGCTGTGCAGGATAGATAACTGTATAATTCTAAGCTTACATTTTATATTTCACTTAAAATTTATTGTCTGTGTACTACAAGAAACAATCTCCACCTCCTTCATTATCAGCCTGGTCCAGCAGCAGGCAGTGTCTGCATTGTGCAGCTTTTGTCTTTCTTAGGTTGAATATGACCAGGACATTACAGTATTTCCAGTCTGGGCCATTCATTTTGTTTTTGTCAAGTGAAAAACGTGTTTCCCGTTGGCGTGTTTTTCAAGATGGACGGAGGATTTTTTTTTATCCTGTAAGTTTACCAGTTTTAGGTCCTCTGCTCTCCTAAAATAATTGTATATAAAATCTGCTCCTGCAGAATGAATCCCCACACAGAGCAGGTACCTTCATAGACTGATAACAGGTTCATACCTTTACAGCCTCATAGCAGAGTGCAGCCACTGCACATAGAGACGCAGTAAGTCGATAGCACTTTGACAGGCTGCCCTCTCCGCTTCACATGCATCACCAGCGTAAGAGGTGGGGATCCTCGCTCCTCTCATCGTTCCACAGAGCCGATGGCGAAGCAGCCGCCGTCGACAGTCCTGCGCAGCCACTCCGGCTCTGTGTTTTCATCTCTGAGAACATTATGACTGTAATGGATTCCTGTAAAGGGGTGAAAATCCAATTTGTTGAAGATTGGATTGATTTGAAAAGGCATGGCGTTGCTTCGGTAGAGTAAAACAGCTTTACCTTTGTAAATTGGTGTTATCAATGGGAAAAAAGACGACGTCATACAGCAATAATCCTTGCAGAACAATCGCTTCTTCATTCCCCGTCAGCTGGGTGAGGTATATCTAGTGAAGTAAAACTTTCATTACCAGGGAGGTCTCAGCTGTCAGCCTATATGTATCAAACTGCAGACCAGACATCAGCACTATTGTGAAGAAAGTGCCATTTTTATCCATATTATTTGGATTTATTGACACACTTAATGCCATGTTCCTGAACCCTGGATTATACCTTTTTAAATCATTAGATTATATCACATTTTATCATAACCATAAATCCCGTAGTGAGAGCTTATGGGGCAAAAAAAAAACATTCATGTGAGGTATTTGCCTTTTTTTTGCAATGCTGTGGTTCCTTCCTTTGGAACTGCATGTCTTTGAGCAAACATTGGCCTAACGGTTCTGGTTGACACAAGCCCAGAGCAAATCCCTGCGTGCTGAGATTCCTTGCTAATTCACATGCGGCCTTAAATCCTTTCATTTTCGAATTCAGATTTCCGAGAGTAGAATGTGAATGTGCATTCTCCTGATTTTACAGCTGGTAATTATCACAGGTCATTAGGACAAGCCTCTTCATCTCATTGGAGGTTTCGTTGAGCTCCTCGTCATGATATATTTGCTTGTAATGATTCTGGACATCAGGGTTGCCAGTGACCTCTGCTATCCTAAGCATCCTCCGGTCAGTACGCTATGCTGTAAATATACATGGAGTATTTTACTGAATGCTTTCAGCATTAAATCAGCTGATTGTTCTCAGATTTGAAGGGATGATTTGAGGAATTACATTTTTGTGCCTTCATACATAATACATGTCTAGTTACTAATATGTCTGCACCCAGGGTTATCAGGGAGGGCTGAAGGTTTTTCGAAAGACATTTCTTCTTTTATCTGACATGTTCTGTGTCGGCTTTTCCCCGTCTCTGTCACGGCCCCGGCTCTGTGGAGCAGATCGCTCATCGCGCTGCTGGATCAGGCCGCACTATCAGAGTTGAGGCTTGTGTGCTCCTGTGCTTACAAGGCAACACGTCCTTCACGTTCCTCGCGACCTCCTTAAAGTGCCCTGCATTCTGTCCCCTGTCCGCAAACAGGCGCTCGCGCTAGAGGGGCAATCGCGCGCGCTTTTCCTCATCTGGCGTCTTCAGCTGAAGGCATCGTCCACATACATTGAAAAGTTCAAAATGCTGTCCCAAGTTATGGTTTTCGAAGAGAGATTCCATTTCTGGAGGAGACTCAGAAGGTACTGTAGTGGAAATGGAAGAATGAAGGAATTCTGCTTTTTTCTTGGGGACGTAATAAAAAAGGAATATTGCATCACAGGTTCATATTCAATCGCACAGATCCTCCAGCTTGAGTGTTCTTACACTAAAGCATAAGGAGCAGTGAATACTGGGCTGACAGGTCTCACTTCGCAGCTAAGTTGCCAATAGGCTGATAATACCATACTTTCATGTCAGTCATAATTTTTCAGCAAGAATTCCCTCTAAACTGTTTTAGAGCCCACTGTACTCGTGTACAGAAGTCTGTCATTCTCTTTAAAGTCAATGATATAGTTTTGTTTGTGAGGATCCAGTGCTTAACAGTTTAACCAGATTTGATTAATTATGAATGAAATAGCCTTTTGAGAGGATATCTGAAGTCACTTGACATTTTGCAGATGTGCTTGAGTAATTGAATATCTGAAACAGAATTTCACACGTAGTGCCCCACGAGTCAGAGACTTCTCTATGGAAGCTTGATGAACGCAGTGCCCTTGATATCTACGCCTTTGGAAATAATAAGCTATTGTTGTGTGCCGTGATTTGCATTTACAGCATGCTCAATGCAGTTGAAGTATAAGTGATTGCAATTGACTCAGAGATCGGTGATGTTATTCCTAGATTCTGATTAGGGCTTAATGTTGGTCTGCAGGTCTCCTGCTGCCCCTGCTACACTGTCATGTACTTTTTGAGCTCAACAGATCTTCCCTCACATGGGACCACTGCATTGGCTGACATTTAGCCTCAATCAAGAAAAACACTGAACTTTCAGGAGCTTGCTCTGCTAACACAGTGAAGAAGCTTCAGTTTTGGGGTCTGTCTGGCTCATATTCTTCCGTTAAGGCTGGCTTGGTGTTGACTGATGTCCAGGGGGATTAAGTCAAGATGGACTCAAGCTCACGTCTGACTCTGCTTTACAGACATACATGTCAGCTGTGGCAATGTGTTCTTCAGTGGGTTTCCTAAACCACTGGCTCTCAGTCTGGTCTTTGGGGGTGGTCCTCATTTTTATTTCCTCCGGCTCCCTGCCACACAATCCACATTTTTGCTCCCTCCCTGCTGGGAGCTCTCTCCCATAGGGAGCAAAAAACGTGGACTGCTGGGGGTCCTTGAGAACTGAGTTGAGAAACACTGTCTTAAACGAAGTGTGATTCAGCATTTATGCCCGATACTTTTGAGTCATGTCCTTGATGGAACTTATGATAACTCAGGTGACTCTTAGAACCTGTTTTCTCCATCAGCCTCTCATTTTATGAGTACTTTATGTGGTTTCATTCTGAATATCTGACCAAGGCACTTTCCTGTATGGAATGCTGTATGGTTCCCTTGACATGTTAGAAAACAATGTTTGAATTGCATGTTTGCCTTACATATTTCCAGAGCAGAATAGCAACATTGACACAACATTTAGCTTATTATATATATTTCATATACAGGGGGTACCTCGGTTCTGAACTCACTAGAAGTCGAATTTCCTGAAAGTCAAACAAACCAGTTTGACCTAAAACTCTACCTGAATATCAGAAGTCGAACCGTGAACGCTGACCTAATATAAATTGCACATGCCAGGAAATGAGTCATACTACAATGCAATTCTTACTTGAATGCCTTCACAGACTGGACAATTAACCACATAAAGCAGTGCAACATTACAGTAACTAACAATAAATAAACCACTAACTTACGTGTACTATTAGAGCATTTATGTAA